>CAAKHG010048585.1:0-20903 GCA_901007715.1 Dactylopterus volitans
AAACTTATAAATGATTCAGTTGAAAAGCCTCAGTCAACGGCAATTATGGGATATTTTGGTGGTAAATGTAGTAATAAAGCGATGATTGCCAAAAAAAAAAAAAAAAAAAGCAAAAGATGGCATTATATGAACACAGAAAAACACAAAAAAACAGAATGAAAGCTGCAAAACAAAAGAAAAAATTAAAAAATGACATCACAACACCCTAACCCAGGTGTGCTTAAAAATGTGTTTCAAAATGATCAGTAAAATCTTCGCTCTAAACAAAACAGGGAGCCAATGGAGGGATGCCCAGAGTGGAGTGGTGTGATGTCATCATTCAAAACCTTCTTGTGTTCCCTGGGCTGTGAGATGAAGCCGCTCAAAGGCCAATTCCGACTTCACATAACCTCATAGAACGTCAATAAATATCCCATTGCTATGTGCAATGTGACAAGCTGCTTGACGACAGTGTGGCCATGGATTCCTTGATATTGTACATTTACAGTATAATTACACTTTCCATTGGTCGTGTTGGGTAACTATGCTCATGTGACCTAGATGAAATATAGAACATCTTAGCTTACTTTGACAGCTTTTTGAAATGTGGCATGATTGAGGTCACACGACTCGCTTGAACTTTATGTCTCTCTCTCGTTTTCTCTCTCTCTCTCTCTCTCTCTCTCTCTCTCTCTCTCTGTCTCTCTAACACACACACACACACACACACACACACACACACACACACACACACACACACACACACACACACACACACACACACACACACACAGACACAGACATTCTTGTGCCCCTGGATCTAGCCAAAGATAAACAGGGGTCATTTTGTCCTGCCACTTGTCACTGACTATTTCAGTCTGTGAGAAGTATAGGTCAGTAAAATTCCCATAACCTTTTTTTTTTTTTTTTTTTTTTTTTTGGCCAAACATCAAGTTCAAGGTCCTTGTGCATGAAAGTGATTTTATTGATTTTGAATCACACTGTTTTAGAAGTACTTGAAAGATAGCGATGGCAAAAAAATGAATAGGAAACCATTCGAAAGCACTTGCGTCTTGTTTTATGAGTTTTTGAAGCGTGTCGTGCACGAATACAGTAAGATTGCAATCCATCAGCATAACCTGGACACTTTTGTATATAAATAAACACGTCTGTCTGCAGGGTAGCATTACTCATAGTGAGCGTGGCTGTGCGTTATATGGTAAATAAAGCCAATTCTGACTTCTGATACTCTCTGAATATTACCCAGTGGAGCGGTACAACCCGGTAGACGGTACCTGGTCGATATGCGCCCACATGCTGAGTCCCAGGGAGAACGCAGGCTGCGCCGTGTACCTGGGAAACGTCTACGTGGCCGGGGGCAAGGATGAGCTCAGCCTGGAGCTCAGCGCGGCGGAGAGGTTTGACCCCGAAACCATGAGGTGGACTCCTGTGAAGCGCATGAGGAGCAAGCGGGACAGCGTGAGTAGCGGAGCGCCGCGGCGGGCCACATGTCGGGCCTCCATTCCGATCCAAAACTAAGTGCTTTACATATAAACGATAAAGAAACAATTGCGGGAAGGAACAGGTTGATATGAGGTGAAGGCTTGATTTTCCTTAGACAGTCTCATTGGTTCATCTTTCTAGCTGTGAAATGTCTCAAGCTATTTTTTTTTTTTTCTTTTTCAGGGTAACCTCATTTTATAAGATTTTCTTGCATGAAACCTACTCTACATAATCAGGTATTGAAAATAGATGAAATTACAGTTATGAGAATACAGAAAAAAGACGATATGAATGTAGTGTAAATTGATACAGGCTTATCAATATGCTGACCTCTAGGACTTATCCCCTATTTAACATATTTGCACTCTCCAGCCCAGTATGGATTAATAAGCATAAACATATGGGGGAAAAAAAGCATATAAGGGTCAAACTGTCCAGAGCGTTCCTGTATACACCACCTACAGGAAGTCGTGGGAAATTTGGGCGTGAGATTGCATTGGAACGTATGTGATGTACATTTTAAATCCTCATCAAGTGCGCACAGTCAGTAGCGCAATGCGACATTTTCAATCTTACACATCAAGTCAGTAATATATACTTCCCCCCCTTTTTTTTTCCCCTCTCCTCCATCACCTCACAATTTTCCATAAGAATGAACAAGTTTTTCTCTGATCCTGTACCTTAAAGAAAGCTGCAGGCATCTCACCAAAGAATTCTTTTGACTGGGACATCAGTTTTAAAGGCATGCAGCACATTTCGTGGATTCTATGCCGAAGCTGTTCGAGCGGCGCTGCTGCAACAGTATATGGCGTCGCAGCACATGAACCCTATTTTAGGAAAAGACATTTTGCCCGTGTCATTTCATAGCTCTCCCTTGCTCTTCTGTGTCCCGCCTCAGATGTCCCTCGTGGTCTTCAATGGCTCACTACTGGCTGTAGGAGGCGCTGACGGTGACACCAACCTGAAGTCAGTCGAGGTCTACAGCCATGAAAGCAACACATGGAGGTAAGAGGAGAGTCGGAGTCCTGGAGCCTGCGACCTGATCCCTCAAAATATGCAGCAAATATTAACGTCTTTAAAAAAAAAAAAAAAGGGAAGAAAGGGCTGTCCTGATCTACCAGGTGAAAAAAAAAACTGTAAACATCTTTGATTCTGAAATGTATTAATGTTAAATGTGAACTTCATGCATGAAACCCTGCGTCATTTAAGAATTTTTCCCCAAATTATTTTCATTTTTCATTTTCACAAACGTCCCCCTAGCAACAGGTGCTGCAACTTAGCATCAGCCATAAACACTGTGATACTTACGTTAAACAGCTGGTTTGCCCCTGTTTATTGTATCTCTTTCTATGAACTAATAAGGATAAACACTAATAATCAGCAAAGTGCTCATTGTAAATTGTGCTTCCAGGTGACCAGTTAATTATAGAGGTCATTTAAAACCCAATGTGCTTAAAGGAACGGGCCGTGGTTGAAAATATTCAGCGTTATGATTCAATATAATAATTAGCAGTTATAGAGTCATAAAATGTATTGATACGCTCTGGTTCATAGTGTGGTCAAAGGGATCAACACAGTCCGTGAATGCAGGCACATAAAACATGCAGTACCACAGTGTATGCAACACCACTTAGATTCAATATTTACGTGTGTTTTTATCAGTGGGAAGAGATTTACCATGTAGGAGTGAGATGCACAAGATAAATCATTTAATCTATTAAAAAAAAAGTCACACACAAAGTTTTCTAATTATTTACAGCTACGTGAAGTTGCACCGGCGGCACTGAGACGCTGTAAAAGGGCCAAACCTTAACTTTGACTTCACTCGCAGACACGCAAAGACAATTACTAAAACGCGGCGTGACGAGTAAGGAAGCCTTATCACCCAAAGTCATTACTCCGCCCCATTAAAATTTGAATATAACAGTCCGTTAATTAATGTCGCGCATTACCGCTTTGAGGGCGCTACAGTTGTTAAATGAATATCAAGCTTCGTATGGAAATGCTTTGAATCGAGACGGCCCGTTGCTTACAGCGAGCCGCTTTATGATTCATGCGCCAGGCTCATGTAAGGCTCCTATATATTATATAAGCCTTCGGGCTGCTTTTTGAGTGCCTCCGTGTCTGAGTCTGCCTGTTTCTCCCGCTCTGTCTGTTTTTAGACACTTTGGAAGTATGAAGAGCAAGCATCCAGGAGGGAGAGTAGCCGTGCTGTGCTGACGACTCGCCAGTGATTACATTAACGGGGGAGAGGTGTTAAAGAAGTGGCCTAATGGACGCACGCAGGGCCCAGCGAGGTCGCGGCGTGACGCCTGAATAATTGAAGAGTTCACTCAAAATTGAATTGAGCGTGGCTGCGCGAGGCGACGTCGGCGACCCCCCCCCCCCGTTACAGAACGAGCATTTAAAAACGCCCCTATTAATGCAGGAGGATCAGGGGTGTCCCATTTTTTCGATTAGCAGCCTCCGAAATTACTAGCGCTGGCACATCCGCTGGCAAGACCGAGCAATCCAGTGTTCTGTGCGAAAGCACATGAGTGTGTCGTGTTAATATTTCAGTGTCGCCATGTTCTTTTGGAGGTTGAATGGAAATAATGTAGGCACAGGATTCTAGAGCTAAACACCCTCTACGGGTTTTTGGATCATGAAGAAGGGTCATTTTTTTTAACCTTAATGTACTTAAAGAGGGTGCGGGAGCCTGGCCGGGTTCGCTGCGGAAAGTGTTTTGAATGTTGTAAAAGCGACGGCTCCACTTCAGTTCCCCCTTCTGAGATATCTCTGCATCTGATGTTTTCTTTTTTTCTTTCTTTTTTTTTTTTTTTATTGTACATGTTTAATCACACAGCTGCATTTTGCGTGTTGCCTGTCTGCGGCGCCGTTGTACTTCAAATGACCTCATCGGAGTGACAGCGAAGGAGAGGCTTTTGTTTTGCAATCATGCTCGGGTAAACATCCACTGGATGGCAGAGGTGGGGGGGAAAAAAAAAAAAACACAAGAGGATCAAGTTTTGGCAAAAGAAATCTGTGGGAATGAAGATGCGCAGCGAGATAAGCGAGTGAAGTGAAATCTGACGGCTGCCTGGGAAAGCATACGGTTAAGTGGCTGTGTGGGCTTAGAAATGATGACGCTCAGAGCTCTTTCCCCTGGAGGATAATGGGCTGAAATGTGGAGAGGCTGAGCACAAAGAACACACACACGCGCGCACACACACACACACACAGAGAGCGAGCGAGCAGCGGAGCTTTTTCTGGAGACGTACGAGAGCCGGCAGTGTCTCTCCGCCGTCCGTTTGTGCTCACAGAATGAATATTTTTTTCAATTTGAGGGGGACAGTCATGAGGCAGATCGCAGAGGACAAACCTGTTGCAGGTATGTACTAGAAAAAAAAGAAAGAAAGATATTTATAGAGGCGTACAGCATGTCGCCTGCGAAGCCGGTGTAGTCCGAGAAGTTGCAGGGAGTTTTGCACGTACCGTGTTGCAACGAATGCTGATTATTGCTACGTTTTGTGAAAGCTGAATAAATAATTCAAGGACTGCGGTCTGTTGTTGTGGTCTGAATAAATATGTAAGTCCAAGTCAATATTTTGTGACAATTGTTGATACAACCTACTGCTACAGGACGGCTGGGTGTAAGATACCTATCTATCTATCTATCTATCTATCTATTTATCTATCTATCTATCTATCTATCGGCTAATATACTTCATTCATGACTTTGAGTGATGGAGACAAAAATACGGCACCAGAATTCCACACGACATGGCTTAGAAAACACGATGCCGTGTGTATGATGCGTGAAGGCAGTGCCCCGAGCTGATAGCTGCTATTACACCTAGCTTGTGGACTGCGCAAATGCCAGGAAAACGCTGAATCATGTGATCTATTTCCTAGGTTGTTTTTTTGGGTTTTTTTTTTTCATTTCCTTAAAAGGTTTTTTTTTTTTTTTTTTTTAATGGGAACTTTTGTCGCTGTTCTCAGTGCACACCGCATCAGTTCAAGCGTTGGCCGGTAGATGGCGCGGGAACTCTAGGTGACTTCAGGTTGGGAGAGAAACGCGAGCCAAGAGATGCTGATGCTGACAAACGCCCAGATAGCGATCTAAGCTAACGAGCTAAGCTAACGAGCTAGCTAACGTCTTCAACTCGCGTCTCTAGCTAACGTCCAAACGCGTTGACTTTAAAGCCAGCGTCACGCAAGCGAGCAGCGAGTTACGTACGTAAACCTGGCATAAATGGAAGAAGAGGAAAGAAAGAAAAAAATACACGTCCTCCTTCCGCCAGGCAATGTAGTTCGCCCAACTAAGCAAAACAAAGTAGTTGCTTAGCGACAGGGAAGTCGCTCAGCGCCGCTGGCGGGGCGGGGTTCGTTCCGCGCGCACGGATATTTAAATGAGCCGGTGTGTGCGATTAATCGGACGTGTTTGACAGTTTGTCAGCCAATCAGAGCCGAGAACCGGGACTCGTTTTTTTTTTTTTCTTATAAGCGTCCCCTGTATGGATGCGTATCCTGCCGCTGGTAGCGCGCTAACGCGGCCGCGCAGCTGGTTCAAACGGTTCAAGCTAACCCCGCGAGATTCAGTGACACCCCCCCCCCAAAAAAAAAACCACACACACACACACACACCTCTCCGCGCCCCCCCCGTCGGGTGACTACCATTCGCAGCGATGGCAGAGCCGTCGCGGGGGCGCCTCGGTGGGACGCAGAGACGCTGTCGCGCCGGCGACGCTGCGTGGACGGCGGCGCGGTGAGCGAGGCGAGGCGAGCCCGTGGCCGAGCACCGCGCGATGGGCGCTCAGTCGGGCTGCTAGTCAGGCGAGCCGAGCGGAGCCGAGCGGAGCGGAGCGGAGCGCCCCTGGAAGACGGCCGGCTTCGCTCTGCGCCGCTTTCCTCGCGCTACGGGTCCGCTTGAGGACGCACAGGGTGAGTGACTCTTGCGGGGGGGGGAAACGAGCAACTTTGCCGCAAGTCAATTTTTTTTTTTTAATAAGTTTCCGCTTTGATGACGCGCATTGGCGCTGAGCCGAGAGCTCATTTCGCCCTTCGTCCCCACTTGCAGGCTCAGTTTATTTCACTTTATTAGTGTAGCTCCTTACAGCAATTTGAGGAGGACTCGTGGGGAGAATTGCAGTTGCTAAGGTTGCTCTTAGTACAGTATTTATTATTATTATTATTATTATTATTATTATTGTTCTGTTTTGGAGGCAGCTGTTTTCAAATGAATGTTCCAAGTGGTTAAACCCTGCAGCAGGTTTTGCAGATCAAGGTAGGTTTTTTGTGACTGTTGCTTAACTTTTCTTTGACTTTTTTCAAAGACTAACCCTTGTCCGGATGCTAAACATCCTCTCTTGTATTCCCAGTTAAAGTGGTGTGAGCTGCATAAATGTGTGAAACCGGTGGATCTTAAGCGCGTGCAAGAATAACCGCTTTCCCGAACCCTAGTTGCAGGAGGCACTAAGATTTTTTTTTTCTTGCAAACCCTTTAGCAACAACAAACACTTTTATCCCTTTTTATCGCCCTGACTCCCGTTTGCTCAGGCATGTTTCACCGCCCGCCTGCATGCAGCCTCTCACGCTCCGTCAGCTTCCTTAGCTCTGGATCTGCTGTATTGTCTCCATTAAGCAGAGATCGTCTCTAACCGGGAGCAGTTCTGCATTGTTGTGGTCACTTCCTCATCCATTAGGTCTGCCCTCAAAGGGCAGCATCCTTTTTGAATTTGCCCGGTTGACGAGACTCAATTCCCCTGGCTGGTGGAGCCCCAGCCATCTTTCTTTATCGTTTAGTTCTGTCCTTTCTTACCCGCTTTTCCCCCTAAAGTAAAGAACACATTAAATACAGTACATTTTTCACTTTCCTGCAATCCGCTCCTCTATTTCTTTTTTTTTTCCTGTACTCAGCTTTGCTCTCTTCACCAGCACCCTCATTTGTCATCTTTTCCCTCCCTTTCTGCACTTCCGAGGGTTTTTGCTTTCACTGTTAATCAGAGAGAGCATGTCTAAGGGTGCTATTAGCCCACTCAAGGCTGCCCACACTGTTCAGTGATGACCACACACACACACACAGACACACATATAAATACCCAGCACGGTATTACCCACTTATTATTCCCTCTGTAGAGGCTTGAGAGAGAAATCCAAAAAAAAATTGCATGAAATGCATGACTTGACACCATCAATGAAACAAGACGATATGGATTCACTGAAGTAGAAACGCGTGAATAAAAATGCCAGCGCCCACGTTCGGCCAGAAACGTACACTTTCATACGTTGTTCATAAATTTGTGAAATTATTTTTCTCCCCCCAAATGTGGCTCCGTGAGCAGAAAATGGGTTCAGGTCCTCCTTAACAAGATCCCACTCACCCCCCCTTCACCAAGGCTGCACAAGCAATATGTGGCTTCAATGGATATGTTCTTAGATAATAGTTGTGTGACCCATGTAAAATGCTGATTTGAGTGTAACAGAAGAAATGCAATGAATAAAAAATGCCACCGGCTGGTACGTGCGAGAAAGTTGGCGCATGAATATTAAAGCGTGCGGCTCATCTGCATTAGATAGGTGCCTTTTGTAATCCCGCTCCCTGTGTGGAGCAGCACATTTCAGGGTGCTCGCCGACTTCTCAGCGGAGTTGAGCCGAGGCGGCGAGCGTTATCGCATTGCATCCCGAGTCTTTAAAGGGTCTGTGTGTTTTTTGTTTTTTTTTGATAAGTGCGTTTGAACGCTCTCCCTGTCTCCCTTCTCCCTGTCTGTCTCCCGTTCATCACCCACAAGAGGCAGTCATGAGCCTTCCACGTCGATCATCGAGTTCCCATGGTGACAGGTAATTTTGCTGAGGCACTTGATTCCCCCCCCCCACACACGCAACCACAAGTGACACAGTTACGGCACATATAGACGCCTCTAAACCGGCATGTGGTGAACACTGTATGCTCTGATACGCGCGCAAATGCTCACGCCGTTTTCGTCTAATTTGTGTGATTAATGTCTGCCTTAGCCGCTCCACTTTGATGGTGCGGGAAATGTTTGCGTAATGAATGCACATGTATGTTTATTTTATTCCTTTTTCAATAATGCATGATGTGTGTGTGTAAAATGGGACAGTTGCCGCACATCAAATCATCTGGCTCAGATGTTTTGCGCCTGACCTGCTTTGCCTCGGAAGGATCGCGCATTTAGCGCGAATCAAAACGTTGGAAGATGTTTTCCCGGCGGGGTTTGACAAAAGAGGCTGGATTGCTCGTCCAAGCCCCGCGGTGGCAAACATCGTCATTAGTCCTCGCTACGTAGTCCCACGTGAATATATGTTATGTTTACCTTTGGTGAAAGTTGGGCCTCTCTGCAGCGCTTTCGCTGTGTTTTCCCATTGCATTTTTCTCTCCGTTTCATCTAAGCAGAATAAAAAGGGCATCTGCGGGTAGATTTGATTGTGAATTTTTTTTTTTTTCTTCTGCTCGTAACACAACACTGTAACTGCGCTTTGATTTCTCACATCATTAAGCCCTCCAGAATTTGGCAATTCCCTGGTTGCTTGCTGCTCGTGTCCATTGTCAATTCGGTAAATGCCGCTGTTGCGGTTGCGTTTAGCAGCGCAATACGAATGTGGCTGTGTTGACGTTCTCCTCCCGCAGGTCCACCACTGAGAGCCTCCAGAAGAACAACAGCAGCAACTCTGGGGTCATTCTGGACATCTCAAATCTCAAGATGGCGGAGGTGGATACAGAGGTGCCCCCTCTTCCGCCTCGATACCGCTTCAGAGACTTGCTGCTGGGGGACCAGACATTTCAGAATGATGACAGGTAGCATTGAAAATGTTGCTTGTATTACATGAAAGGCTGTCCAGCAGGGTTCCTGGAGGGGGAGTCGTTGTGTGAATGTGTTTGCGCATGCATATATAGACTTTATCTCCCAACCTCCCTCGACGCTTGTAACAGTTTATGATATCGAAATGGCTAATATGTGCTGAGTGCTAGTTTTAACACAGTCCCCAATCTTTTTCTCGAGTGGTTTCATCTGCTCATATTTCAGTTATTGTTTTTTTCCTCCATTTCCCAGAACGACTCTCACAACAACCCCCTACAGTGTGCTTGGTCTTAGGTGGGTGGATGTAGCGGAGGAAATGGCAACAGTTAAGTGCGTGAGGTCAAAGTCTGGCCCTTGCTCAGACATCATGGCTACTGTTGGGAAAGAAATTGGTATCTCTGCCTCCTTCAAGGTTAATTTGTCCTTGTGTATCTTTCACATCAGTTCAGAACCACTTATGGCCGGGGCGGAAAAAAAGTACTTTCTCCATTAGTTTTGAGGGAAGAGTACCAGAAATTATCCTGTGTTTGGACAGTTATCTAAAAAACAAGGGAGGGAAATGCAGAAGATAGGTGTATAAAATCAAGGTGTATTCATAGAGGGACTGATTGCTTTCTCCTTAAACCTAGAACAGCAGGCAGATGTATTCTCCCCCATCCCCTTGAACAAAGTGAGAAGCAGCCCGCCCCTTGGCTGTTGACCGTTGCTACACTGGCTAGAGACTTGAAGTGTTTTGAAGTGTTCTAAGGGTTCTATTATTGCTGTGGTTTGAGAGGGAGACCCACAGATGCTGTTTACTGCTCAAGGGGAGGAAGAACCGGCCGAGGCGTCAGCCAGGGCTGAGTACTGTGGAGCTCTCCGTGGTGCTGAAAAGAAGCCCAGGGTTGCCACAGGCTTGAATTTCCCTGAAAACGTTATGAAATTTGAGAATGTTATTCAGGCCAGGATACGTTTCAGAATTAAAAAGCTTTTAATGTATGCCGTTTGGATGTTGTTTCAAAATGGGATTTTATCCCAAGTTTTTGGACCCAGAGCGGCACTTGGAAAGTGGAACTTCTTTGCAGAGCTGGTGCTGTAAGGGTAAGTTAATGTCTACTGATAAAAGTAGAATATGTAAGGGATAAATGAACTTAGTAACCCCCAACTGGTCCTGGCACCATGAATGCATACAAGGTGATCAAGACCCCAAGGTGGAAACCCTGTTTGCTGCAAGACCTTTCCTGTGTAGAAGTGTCCACCCGTACCTTCTGTAAAAGTATATATAAAAACAAAAGACTGGCCTGTTTTAACATTGGTAAGTAGAATTCCATGGCAATTATGCACCACTTACGCATGGTACACTTAGTTTGATCGATTTATAGATTCTAGAAATATACATTTTGCACATGATACATATTCGGTGTAGCCAGGGGGTTGGGGGCATAGCGCGCTGGAGTAAGAGCCTCATTATTGTGCCCTCTGATTGCTTTATATTTTCACGACGGCAGTCGAAAGAACAGAGATTGAAGCTTGTAAACAAAGATGAGGGAAATCTCACTCCAGTTTCTGGCTCTATTTAAAAAAAAAAAAAAAAAAAAAAGTTTGTAGACATCTGCCACTGAGACTTCTGCTTCCCATGGTGTCTTTGGTCTTTTGCACGTCAGTAGATATAATAAAACATCATTTTGTCAGTCATAAAATCTAACAGACAACACATGCTACCTTTTCCACTCCAGGCTTGTGGTTGTTGGCAACAGGAGCCATGAGACCGTAACCTTGTATGGACGGTTGCCGTGTTTTGCGATTAGGTCATTGTTTTTGCTTCTTGGCCCGAATGGAAAATGAACGCTGTTATTGTATCTTTAGTAAATTTGGCGTTCTGTTTTGCCAGCATCCTCTCTCTCACTCCGCTGACTCTCGCTCGGTATCTCGGGCTGCGTCCAGGCAATTGCCATCAGCATGCTTTACATCGATGTGATCTCTCCTGTCAGCATAGTTGTTTTTTTTGACTACTTCATACTTGACCCTCGCCATGTTAGCCTTAGCGCTTCCCCTGTAGGTCTTGTGACATGTTGCTCCAGATGCTTACAACGTGTTTTTTTTTTCTATACACTGACATTCCATTTTTACTAGCACTGTTGACACGAAGATTGTTTGAGCCAAAGACAAATAAGGCGACACTGAGTAAAGAGAAGACTACAAAATCATTTTATGGAATTAAACATGGCATTAGGCTTATCTCTCAGCAAACTATCACATGCATGCTGTGTCAAATAGGCCCTGAGATGCTGGAAGACGTCAGTCACGGTTCTTGATTATGCATTTGAGACGTGTGTGTGTGTGTGTGTGTGTGCTCCAAGTTTGTTTGCGTGCATTTTACGTCCAGTGGCTCTCCTGTGAATCCTTTTGCTTATCACCATTCAGTTGCAAAGGGTAATCAGGGCTTATCGCCAGGCAACACATGTATGCCTGAGTGAGTCCGCATTCAAGAATTTGTGTGCGCGCGCACGCGTGCACCTGCTAGATTTTTTTTTTTTTTTTTGACAAAACGCCATGCAATTAACAGATCATGCCACAAAAAGCACGGCGGCCTTTGTGTCCTCAGTACAATGCATCACAGCTTATCGCACACACCTCTGCACAATGCCTGTCAAGAAATAAAGGAAGACACGGTCGTGGAAAACACAATTATTGATAGCATCTTATGAGCCTGTTCTGTAATTGCTAGTTTCAGGGCGCTGGAGTCGAAAACAGAGGCGGATGATGTCACCAGGCTTTAGGGACGCGCCATTTGTTGTTAGATGATCCGCTTCATGCTCCTGGTTCATGATTTTGATTATTTCCTGTGCAGATGCACTGTCGAGTGGAAAGCCTCAAGACAAATTAACCCCAGGAGGAATTGCACTCCCACCCACCCTCCCCACTCCTTTCACTGCCCTCATGGCCTTTGGCGTCTCTCTCCTTGCAGCCAGCAAATCAAAGGCCATGCTTTATGACACTGACACGGAAACCATATCAAGACCTCATGCTGCCAAAAAGCGGCCTCGTTCTCATCATTCCGCAACTTTAACCAATCAAAGCAGGATTGGTTTCACCGGAATCGGTTTTAGACATTGCAGAAAAGTCTGAAAACCTAAAGTCTGAAGACTTGAGGTTCTCTACTCCTCTCCTTGTGTGACTCCCGACTTTCCGACTGGCAAATTCATATCTGATGCAGCCAGTGTAGTGATGATAGAGTGGCAAAAAAGGTTATAACAATCTATCCCCGTTACCACGTGTTTAGTCTTAAATACTCTATTCGTATTATCACTTAATTCTAGTTGCATAGAATACATTGGGGCATC
Organism: Dactylopterus volitans; assembly: GCA_901007715.1. Lineage (NCBI taxonomy): Eukaryota > Metazoa > Chordata > Actinopteri > Syngnathiformes > Dactylopteridae > Dactylopterus > Dactylopterus volitans. The sequence goes on from CAAKHG010048585.1 coordinate 12,606, forward strand.
TGTTTATACCCTGCGCATAAAACAACGATGTTCTTCTGATGACTCACTTCCTTCATTTAACTTGTAACGACTCTAGCGCATTCATTGACTTTGAACGAGGCCGTGTCCATGTGATCGCATCTCCCGCTGCGTCTGATGAATTTGGCCAGATCCGAGTTTGCCAACATGTCCCTCCGATCAAGCGGCCATGTGTTGCTGGAGTGTCTGAAAGCGTCTTTCCATTCATCTCTATGTCTGTGATGTGGTAGAAGGGGACGGGGGCGGGTGGGGGCGGGGAGTCTCCAGGGTTGAAGCCAGAGGACCATAATAACAGCTTAGCAACAGCATGTGGGTGCTTAAGAGGTTCTAACAATCGACTGGTTTGTTTGCATGCGCCCTGAGTGTGGCGGCTCACACCGGTGCACCTCTGTTCCTCTGATTGTACATCCGAGTGCGTGGGTTTATTTCTCGGTCTGTCAGCCAGTGGAGGGGGGCCAGCCTCTGTCAGCGTCAAAAATAGAAACAAGCCACCAAACACTCTGCAAGACGCCGACAGGGCTGAGAACAGAAAGGGAGAAAATTGGTTCCATCTATCTTTCCTCCGCGAGGCTAATCTCGTTTGGGGGGGGTTGTTTTCTGATCAAAGCAGGATGCAAATGGGCGCGACGTCGAAAGAACGGGCAGCATTTAATTGGACACTAAATCAACTCGTATTACCTCCCCGTGATGTAACGTAATGGCGCTCTGAATGGTGAGCCAGCACTGGTGCATGTTGGGCTGTCGAGCAGCGGCTGGTCAGGATGTAAACATCGCCGACGTGACGGCTTTTAAAGGGGCGCAGGGCAGCATTTCTGTGCGGGTACACGATTCTGAGTTGATCAAAATTTCAAGTTTGCTACATTTTAAATGAAGCCAAATGTTTTCCCGTGACATGTCTGGGAGAGGAAACGAATCACGTTTTTTGACGGAGACGCGACGCGTCAGTCGGACGCATCTCTCGCCGGCCGCATGAGCGCGGCAAAGCCAAACTCCGAGTGGAATGAAGTGTTCTGAAGTCATAATTGTGCAGTGTTGCTGGAAAAAAAAAGCTATTTACTTGCACTGATGACTACTGGGATATGGTACCGGAATAATTTCCATCCTTTGAGAGGTCGATTGGGGGAAAAAAAAAAGAAGAAGAAGAAATAGAGGCAAATGTGGAAAGGAGAAGCACAAAAAAAAAGCAGATGAAAGGAAGGCAGAGTGGAATATGACGGGATAGAAGAAGCAGACCTTTTTATGTCGCACACTGAGTGAATAATGATGATTAAGAGGATGACGAGGTCCAATATGACAAGCGGTCAGGGGCAATGTTCGTCCTGCAGGCCCCTCAAGCTGAACCGAGTACAGCGGTGACGAATACGTCATGCATTACGATAATTACAGCACGATTCAATATATATTCGCCGTGCCGGTGGAAGTAAAGATGGAGAAATCGAATGCAGCTAACCGGTGAACATCGGGCAGCTCGGATGCAGTGACACATTTCACAAGTCCTGCTGCGACCCTGCAATTTTTCGCAACGCCGTCTTACCTAAACGTCCGATGTGCTCGACAGACGAGGTGTTATTATCGGTGTCACGCGCGGCTCCGCTTGGCAACCGCAGCTCGCAATTAAGACCTCCGTTGCCGTTAGTCATCACCGTCATCATCAGCACCAAAGTGGGCGGACGACGCTGAACCAGCCGGACTCGTTTTCGTCCCTTTCCCCACATCCTGCGATGCGCCGTTGGTTTTAGGATTGTGTTGCCATCGTCGGGGTGAGGCACCGGCTCCGGACACGTTGGCCACGTCCTGCTCCGTTTTCCCACATTCTTGGGGGTGGGGGGTCGCGTTTGAGCTAGGATTTGTGCAAGCCGGTTAGCTCAAGCTGGCGTGTGAAAGCGCGAGGGAGCCGCGGCATTCCCGAGAGGCCCCGGTTTGGACGGGGCTGCGTTTCAGTTGCTTCCCCTCCAACTTTGCAGCACTTCCTCTCAGCAGGTATTGGCGGAAGCGGCACAGCGGGCTTAAGCCGCAAAGACCGAGTGTGTCGCTCTCCTAAATGCTGTTTTCATTACAGTAAATCATCTGAAACCTTGCCGCGACGCAGCCTCAGAAGATGGCTCGTAATTATTCAGACGATTAACGCTGCAGGGAGAATCATCAACTCGGGAGAGGGTTTTTTATCAATACTCGTTAGATTAGATTTCTTTGACGAGCCATTGCATCTTTGCTCCCGATATATGTGGCGCGTCTGGCATTTGCTCCCCGTGTTTTTACCTGCCAACTTAATTAGCGTCGGCAGAGTCGACTTGTCAGACTTTAATAAGCAGTTGTGATGATGGAGGCGCAGTCGAGGGGCTTCCAGTGTGTGTGTGTGTGTGTGTGCGTGCACGTGTGTGTGCATGCGCGCATTGTCACACAAGCGGATTATTCAGGAATAACAGAACTGCCGCTCAATTTGAATTGTAAAACACCGAAAGCACTTTATGAGCAGTTTAAAATTCAACTATTGTGCAAATTTCTAAACGCCAATCAGTTGCCACTCCTATAATCCCAGAAGTTGCACGGTGTTTTTTTTTTTTCTCTCTGTTGCCAAATATATTCACTTATTTATTTATTTATTTATTTAGTTAGTTAGTTAGTTATTTGCCAGGCCAAGGAAATCAAGAAAAATGTTACATGATTGGTTCATCGCTCAGCAGAATATTTTAAAAAAAAAAATCTCAGTTGCTGCCTTTTCAAATAACCTCCCTGTCAATCATCATGATTTTTTTTTTTCACCCGCCGAGAGTGAGACACAATAAATACAAACTTTACATATAGCACACATAGCGCAACAAAACCCTTTATTTCTAATTGATTATTCTTTGTGTGCGTTTTCTCGACGTCGGAACACGCATACAAAGAATAAGACTGAACCCTGCAATCAGCTGACACCGTTATCGGAAATTCCTCGCCAGTGGAGCTGATCCGATAATATCGACGTTGCTCTGACATGAGACTTGAAATCAAATGAGGTTTTGGTTTATTCTATTATCCTAATATAGCGGGAAATTGCGTTTCCCTGGTGGTGAGGGCTTCATGGCGTAGCGGCAACGCTGGTCTAGCCGTTTAAGATTTATAACATGAACTACAATTATCTGATGTGGTGTTGCCGTTATTATGATATCAAAGGGTTTCAAAATAGGACGACCTTAAAACTTTGAATTCTCTCACGCGCTGAAATTCCTTCCCCCGTTATGTCAAGATCGTAAGTCAAAAGACAACACGCGTGGCAAAAGATATGAAAGTCCCCGATTTATGGACGAAAGCCACAGCATTTTTTTTTTTTTTTTGGAGGATGCGGTGAGGTAGGAGCTCATCATTCAGAGCAGCTCCCCAGCGAAAGATCGAGCCAAACTAGCTCGAGTTATCACCGTCGAAGAGATTAAAAGTATTTGCCGCGATCCGGTTATGAAGCTCTGATGCTGTTGTTTGCTTCGTTAAAGAAAAAAAAAAAAAAAAGACTCTACAGGAGCCGGCACAGATGATTGTCCTGTCTTGTGAAAATCAAAACGGCAACTCCAGCGCTCTCAGGCGCCGCATCACGCTGGGAGCGGCTGCTTTATTCATGACACTGTTGGAACGCGGCCTGATAAAAGTGCATGCATATCTCTAGCAGACATTTCCAGTGTAAATGGTAATTGTATGCGAAAACAAACAAACGAAAAAAAAAACCCTCCCAAATCTAATTTTGAGCAGTTTATTTGGAGGAATGGGTTACGAGCAAATGTTCTGCCCGAGCCTCCATATTTCTCCGTGCTTTAACAGGAACAGTCTGTTCGCTTTTGCGAGCCCTCATCTTTCCAGGGCAACACATAAGAAACTGAAAGAAATGATTTAAAGGTCCCGTAGACATTTTTTTTAATTTTTTTTTATTTTGGATGAGCTCCAGCAATCTCCTTTTTTACACAAATGAGCCATTCCCTCAACAGCTTCATTTTAGAAAGAGAACACAAGGTTACGACCAGTAAATTGGCACTTGAGCCGTTTTGCATGCGGCAGCCGTCGGCGAAGCAGCGGTCGGCGGTGCGAACAAGCGTCCCCGCGTGTGCAGTGTTGGCGCGCGTGTGCGTGCGTGTGTGTGTGTGTGTGCAAACCTGCCCATGGCGCTGGTTAGACTTCTTCCTCCTCTCTGGCTATGCTGTGCGCAGACACACGACTCGCCCACAGCAGCGCCGGCTCACCGCCTTAATATGCTCTGACAGCGGAAGCATCATCGCAGCTCTCGACGCCCATCTGTAGCGCGGCGCCCGGGCCTGCCTGGCGATCGCGGCGCCTCATGGGGACGCCCCTTTCAGGCTTTTCCTGGATTTTGTGTGTTTTATGTGGGGGGGGGGCACGTGCATTCATGACATGGAAATGTAGAAAAAAGAAGTTATTTAATGTCACCAGACAGTGCGACCATGTGTCCGAGCAGAGCCTCGACCGCGCCGACCGTCCCCCCGTCTGCGAGTCTTCACCCTTTAAACGCGGCGGCGCGCTGTTGCGTTCACCGGCTGCCTCCTCACTACTCGATTACCACTTTTTGCTGCGCCGCTTCACCTCGCTAGCTTCGAGTTTTCGTCTGGCAGCATGTGGAACTCACTGGGGTTCTGTGCGCCAGCCGTTTCAGAGCGGGGAGGCTTTGCCAGCTGCACCCCGTGTTGGTTCTCTGCTAACAGCTACAAATCCAGCTTGGGCCCGATATAATAGATGCGCATATCCAAGCGTGTGAATTTGCAGCCATTCAGTGGACTAATCTTTCTGAGATTATGACATTAAATGTGGGGTTATACACTTTTTAGTTGCTTCATTAGAGCATAATTTGGCTTTTTTTTTCCCCCTCTGGATGGGATGCAGCTTTTGTGATGCACCTGCAACTGGAGCATTTGTGTGACCTTGCTAGAGATACAAAAAAAAAAAAAAAAACCCCAAAAAAACAGCACTTGGCATTACTGCCATCTGTGTCATTAGATATTTTTCTTATACTCCTATATGTTTAGAATTTGATGCTGTGATGAGACTCACTGAATGTGAAGTTCCCCGCCTCACCACAGCGTGTCCCCGTGCTCAAATCTGTGCTTCTGTGCACTCGCCTCTGCTGCTGAACACGTTCTCCATCATTCCCTGGTGGGTTTTTTTTTTTTTTGTTTGTTTGTTTTTCTGTTCCACAGCCGGTTCATTTTTTTTTTTTTTTTTTTTTACTGCCTTCATATCGGCTCTCTGCTGCAGGCAATCTGCACACCCACTAACACAAGGCCGTCCCCACTTGATGGAATAGCAGTCGTAAAAGTTTGTGTAATGATCATGTTTCCCATAAAGTTAAATTAACAAATTGAGCCAAGCTCGTTCCAGTATCCATATTGGGGCGATTATGTGCATATTTTAAAGGAACAGTATCCACTAAAATGATGCAGTCAGTTCCAACCCTCTCATTCTTAGGGGTTGCTGTGTTCCAACATATCCAAATAAATACAATTTATGCATCACATACATTTCAGGGGTAACAGTCACAGCTAAACTCTATATGATGATAATAATTAAGGGGCTACTAATTTTGCAGTGTTGCAGCGTTAATTAACCACATAGCAATTTAGTATTAGGAGCATAGAGAGTGAAGAAGGCAGCTAGACTCCTCTGGATGAGTGCACTTCGCCTCTTATCTGAAACTTTCTCAGTTCTAATTGGCTGGTGAGGAGCCTGATGGTGTGAGGGAAGAGCGAAAGTCACCTATGTTAAACGAGAATGACCTTCTCTTAGAAGAGGAGCTGGGCTATGACACCTTTTTTACAATGCAGATCCCTCCCAAGACACTTCCAACACCCATTCTCCTCTTGACCCATGACCCTAATAAATGATGATGAGGGTGGGTCGACGACTCCCATGTGACCGTAATGAGACTCCTGGTATCAGCGATTCCACCGGAGGTTAAACACCTGGAACAACCCACCAGCCGGTTGAAGCAGCTTCTTGGACGTGAGGTGAAACGTACTCGACGAATCCAGATGACTGAGAACCTACACAGCTTTATTCATAATCGTACTGTATTTGCACATACAATCAAATATTCTGTGTGTGTTTGCACCTGCCTGTTAACAGCTGAACATTCAGGACTCGAGTTTACCCGAATGACCAAACGCTTACAGCAGCTGTTGAGGGGGAAAAAAAATTAAAAAAAAAATCTCTGAGCCGAAGTGTAACCAGGCAAACCTCCACCCACGGGCCCTTCTATAATCCCAAGGTCATTATCAACCGATAATTTAATGTGTGTCCCAAAGGCTGAGCTACAAATTCAAGGTTATTTGAAAGTGGATGTGTCTCCTAGATGCATTAGCAATGCGTTTCATGCACCGGCTCCATTAGAAATAAACTGCATCCTGACTTTCAGCCGGCCTCATAGTACTCCCGGTTTTAAGACACTAGTTTGAACGGACTTTTCCGGATCGTGAAGTCCGTCTTGTGCGCGCGTGTTTTGTCCTTTTGAAAATGAGCAGCTCCCTTTTTGAAGAAGGAGGAGAAAAAAAAAAAAGGATGTAAAAAATGAAAAAACTCCATGTTGACCCCTCTGGCTGTTTTAGGTTAACTCGCGGCCAGCTGAACGCGGTTAACTGCCTTCAGGGCGTGAAATCATGAGCTATTGTCTGCTTTTAAACCAAACAAGGGCAGGTGGCTTCGGTAGCTCACCCTCTCACCACACATGGGTGCTCTCTCCCACTTTATTAAGGTGCTCCACTTTCATTTGCTAATCCACATAGATCGGAGGAGGAAAGATGGTGACAACCGTCTGTCAGTGAGGCAGTGAGGCGTTGGCACACATGTCCCTTTGCTTGCTTTTACAGACTTCTTGGCGTAAAATGAGTACTGCATATATAAATTAATATTTTAAATGATTATTATATTTTATTAGTGTCCAATCCGATTCCACGTTGATGAAATATTTTAACTGCAGCGATGAGAGGTGTCTTAGGTTCTTTTTTATTTTATTTTTTTTTATTTTAAACCAGATATTTTGTCCCTTACGGGCTACTTGACGCGCCTCCGTGAGGTCGTGCTGCTGGTGGTGCGTTTGAGGACCTCACCCGCTCGTTTTGTCTGCGGCTTCCCGACGTGCCGCGTTCATTCGCGCCTGCAATCGAAACGGCGGCCGGTAGCGACGCTTCGCGGTAACGACGCTTCGCGGCCGCAGTTTCTGAGCCCCGTCGCTCCACTCGGCATCTGCGTTATCGATCATCGGAAGTCGTCGATGAGACGCAAACGTGACTCCGGCGACGCTCCGGATGAGCCCGACGAATTGACCCTCTAATCGCCGGTCGATTGTCGCCGCCGCGGGCGCGTGACGCGGCCGCCGCCGCCGCCGCCGCCGCCGCGCTGACCTATCAAACTGAATAATTGGATAATTGCGTCCACGCCGTTATGTAACGCGTCGGGGAGGACCGCTGCGTCGGCCGCGTTTGCGCCTTGACGTTACATCGTGACGACGCGCGGAGAGGCGAGGGAGGGGAGGGGAGGGGGGGGGGGGCGCACGGAGACTCGAGCGCGCACCTCCGCCGCCGCGGATGGAGGAGCGGTCCGGGCGCAGCCTTCACGCCGATGCTCCCTCCAGGGTGTCTTGAGGACCGCGGGACGGCGACTCTCCTCCTCCTCCTCCGCGCAGCTCCAGCGAGTCGGAGGATGCGGTTTCCCCCGCGGCGCCGGTCGCTGCCCGAGCCTGTTCTGATCTGAGGTGGGTTGGGGGGGGCGGGTAGGACGCGTTCTGGCCGCGCTCCGCCGGCGGTTCCGCTCGGCACACGCAAAGGGAGCCATGGCGGGCGCCAAGCTGACGCCCTCGCCCTCGGAGATCGACCCGGATGTCAAGACCGATGTCCAGAAAACCCCGGAGCCCACCTGGGTCAACCCCGCCAGCCCTCTCCGGACCATGGGCTCCTTCGGGAGCGACGCCGGCCAAAGGTAGCTGCCGCAGACCCGCGCCAGGTCGCATGTTTCCTCGGACGCGCGTTTCGCCCGCACGCATGCAGCATCCGCGACGTGACGCGTGCGCGCAAGTCATCTAGTAACTTAATATCCACGGGCATATCGAGCCGTGATCAATACTCCATTGCCATGAGATCTATTCACCGAAGAATGGACCCCCCCCCCACGGAAATTTATAAGGATGCGAGTGACATAATCGTTACGCACCGGGTGTGTTGTTAGCGTGAAGGCAGGAGGCGTCTTCGCCAGACGGATAGCAAATGCTTACAGTCAATCACCCCCCCCCCCCCCCCCCTCCATCCTCAT
>CAAKHG010048587.1:0-10767 GCA_901007715.1 Dactylopterus volitans
GCGTGCACGCGCGCCGATCCATTTGTGCGATGTGTGTGTGTGTGTTTATCCGTGTGCTGTGTGTGCGTGTCCGTCCAGTCATTGACAGTTCATCTCTAATTTCTATTCCAAAGGTCAAAAAGTGAAAAATAAAAATAACTCAAACGTGAAATCATTCTTTTTTTTCGCACAGTACAAAACACAACATTGATGATTATGCTCGACAAAAGTGGCACAAAAAATGCACAGATTCTAATCTTTGTCACTTTTCACCCACTTATGGACCACTGGTTCATCTGAGGGTTGAAGAAGATAATTCCTGTTAATTTAGCTTCAGTCCACAGTCTTAACGTGCTTTTGAAGACACGTTGCTAACACTCAAAGAGCCCCGCAGGGCTGCTTCCCTCACACACACACACACACACACACACACACACACACACACACACACACACACACACACACACACACACACACACACACACACACACACACACACACACACACATTCGCTAACTGATGGCAGTTAGCGGCTGCCGTGGCTGCCGACTGTCCCACTCGTCCCTCGGCCGTCCACCGGCCATATGGAATGAAAAGATTTGCCGTGAATAAATCTCGCCCGGCGGCGTCGGAGCCAGCCCGAGCACGGTGGGTTGTAAGTTCCGACGGAGCGAGGCGAGCGGAGGTTACGGCTCCGTCGCCGTAACTGGTTACGAAGGATTAATCTTAAGTCAAAGAGTTGAGCAGCTCTGCCTTTGCTGTGGGGAGGTAACTAAAATAGCTTCTGCTGGTATCTCAAGTGTTAAAATCAGCCGGCGGCGGCCCCCCATTCCCTCCCTCACCCACCCATCGCCTGTCGCTAGCCTCGTCGATCAGGTCGGCCGCGAGTCGGCCCGCGCAGTCGATTATGAAGCCGTTGCCATGGCTGCAGCTCGGTTACGGATGGACCTAAAACGATTAGGATCGAGTCGGGCGACGTGCGCGTTAAGTGGTTTTAATGCACCGTCGCCGGCCCGGTCAGAGGGGGACCGTTCGCCCGGAACGCGGCACAAAATGAAGTTAACGGTCAACCTCCGGCGGAGGCTGGAGGTCGACGCCCCACTCGCTAATCCATCACCGGCGGCGGCGCCGGCGGCTGAGTGCATTTCGGCATAGATACATGAAATCAGGAGCCGTGTTATCGGAGCCGCCGGTCACGGCACCAGAGCGCGACACGCGCGGGGCGGCTGATTTGCGGCCCCCCCACCCCACTTCCACAGTGCTGTGTCTTCGGGGCGTCTGAGAAGGTCACTGGTGACGCCAACATTGACCCGCAGCCCGTAAAGGAGGTGGGCGCCCCCGCCGGCCTTTACCCCGCGCCTGGAGACGAGTGTGACACGGCGTGGCGGCTAGCGGCGCGGCTAATCGGTATCTCCAAAACAGAGTCGCACGCACGCGCCAGCACACACACACACGCACGCACGCACGCACGCACGCACACGCACACACACACACACACACACACACACACACACCTCTCAGGAACAATTACAGCTCCTCCAGCTCCTCATCACAGATGGTGAGGGCTTTCTGAGCGGCTCCCGCCTCCCCTTCCTCCCCCTCCTCTTCCTCCTCCTCTTCCTCTTCTATCTGTGGCTCATTCTCTCTCTCCACTTTTTTTTTATGCTCAGACTATTTCTGTTGCTCCCTCTGTCTCCGCAGCCTTCCCTCCTCCTCCTCCTCCTCCTCATCCCCCATCTTCCCTCTCTTCTCCTCTCCCAGCTCGAGATTCAACAGTTCAATTTAAATCCATTACACCTAAGCCCCCCCTTCCCGCCCCCGCCCCCTGACAGGAGTGTGGCATCCATGGTAACTGTTACTAGACAACAATCTCGGAGTGACTCTGCTCAGCCATCCCCGCCACCCAACTCCCCCCCCCCACTCCTCCGTCGGGGCCACCAGCGGCAGCGAGCTGCGCCACCGGCGCGTCGGGAGTCTTGACGCGAGCGCTGGTGTCACTCGCTAAGCGACGGGCGCGGTCCTTCAACTGTGACCCCAATCTGGGAGGGGAGGCGAAGGCGCCGCCACATAAATCACAGCGGGCTGACGGAGTAAAAATGTATTTGTTTAAAAAGCGGCAATTCGGAGCAGAGGGATGAATCCAATTTGATAACAACACGACACGGCCTCCTCCTCCGGCTATTCCCCCCGCGCGCGGCCGCCCTCTCCGCCCTCTCCGCCCTCTCCGCCCCCCCCCCGTAACCCGCCTATCTGCTGGAAACACCAGCATGATGCCGAGTTGATGCGGATAAGAATGCGGCGGCGGCTCAAGTGGCCCTACTTTATGCCTCCGCCCTTGAAGACAAGAGCGAAGCCACGGTAAATCACAAAACCGGCGCCGACCTCCAGCCGCTCGGGAGGCCGCCGCCGCCGCCGCGAGCGCCTCACCGCCTTCCCGTCTTCCCGTCTTCCCCGCCATTTGTCTCGATCCGCGGGGGATCGGGCAAACAATGCGCGTAAAGACAAAGACGCACAATGGACGAGGTTATAATCACAATCAGGGATAATTAACGGGGGCCGCTCATGCGGATCGTCCTACGCCGCGTCACCGAATTACCATATAATTGCATGTTGATACAATCAATGCCGCGGCTGACAGTTAGCTCAGTGCGAGCAAAGGGTGGTGGGGTAAAAAAAAGTCCCGCGTTTCCTTTTGTGTGTGGAAATGACACAGCAAAACAAGATAGGCCTTTTAAAAAGATGCGACAACAAGTCCCCCCCCCAAAAAAACAAAATTTGTGTTAAGAGTCCGTCAAATCCTTATATGAATTAAAAAAAGAGGGATTTTTCAACTTTTAAATGACCACCCCGCCACCACCGCCCCTCCTCTATCAGTCCAGTAAAGTAGAAAGCGCATTAACTCTTCATAACCCTCATTATCATGTCACACCCTGCCGCTGACATCCCCTCCTTGTGACCCCCAGAAAGAAGTGGAGCTTTAATGAAGTCGGGGGGTCGGTGGGGGGGGGGCGCAAATGCATGAAGAGCACTCGGCTCCCATTTGAATTAAATCTATTCATCCGTGCCAGTGTGATTTCTCTGTGGCACCGAGGCGACCGAGGGGCCCTCTGAGTCGTGACATTTGTGCCATGGCTGGCGGAGCAGGCGAGGGAGGGTTTGGGGGGGGGGCGAACACCCGTTGCCCGTATATCCCCGACCGGCAGTTCCGAACCGAACCCGGCGCGGCCTTATGCTGGAATGAGGAAGATAAAGGGGTAGAAGAAGAAGCGTGAGAGCAGGTTCCTCCCTCGTAAAAGGGGGGGAACCTTCTTCTGATGCGCGATCCTGCGGGGTCGCCTGTCACAAACAGCCCTCGCTTCGTGATGACATAATCGCCTTTGCTTAACTCCGCTCCGTGCGACGGCGGCGGGGAGGGGGAGGAATCGGTGTCACGCCACTTCCAATTTCGGAAAATCTCTTGACATATTAAGGTAATCCCCCCCCGCAAGATTTCAATATTAATTGTGTCATCTGTATTCAAAGGGGGCCGCGTGCACTTTGAAAATAAGCCCCCAACGAGCCCGGGCACTCTGCTGACGGCCTGGGAGGGGATTTAGCAGATTTCAGGGCCGCAGGCGAGCCGCCGGACCCCCCACCCGGGCTGACGCAAGCCGGCGCGGCAGGTGTGCAACGCATCGGAGGCCGAGGCTCCGCTCTCGCTCGTCGCTCAGATGCCGGGGCGCCGATTTAGGGGGAAAGACTCCGCCGACGCGGCGCCGGATTGACGCCGGCTAATTTGACTCGGTTTTCGGGATAAGTTCCGCCGTTGCACCTGCGCGTATGACATGACCGCGTAAGGGCCTCACAACGGTGGTGCCCCCGTTCTTCATTATCATTATTGTTGTTTTTCGGCTTCTTCCATATGTTCTTAGCCGCAAGGTTAAGAAAATTTCCCGGAAAAATCACAATGCAAGTGATTGGAGAGGCTCCGTAAACGTGCTCTACTTTAATGTCCCGCTGCTTCACCATAATCTAACATCAGAACTCCATTACAACTCTGAATTGTTGATATTTCATTACATTATATATGTACTTTTCATTTACAGTAATCGGAATAAGCGGAAGACGATGAGAGGAGATGAATTGTTGACAGGACTTTCAATTATAAAATTCCTTTTCAGCTTTTTTTGAATTATCACAGTTTAAAATTCCTCAAAATATCTTTGTTTTTTAAAAAAAAAATTTTTATGCCATGACCATCATCATCATCATCATCATGGCATGTTTGTTCAACCGCGTGACCTGTTCTGTAAGGAAACTTTCATGCATGGATGAAGCAGATTTCATGCATTTGCTAGCTGTTTACATTATTCGTGTGCGATGTGCAGGAAATCCTGAACGCACGAAAACAAAAAAACAAAAGATGAATACATCCGTAATCCGTTGAAAGCCCGTGAGCTGAATTCACTTATGACGTCATATCTGAGACCGATGCCATTGTGACATGAAATAGAGCAACGTAAGGCGTTTCTAATGAAATGAACGGAGGTTCTCTCCATTACTGTACACAGTCTTATTTAATCAGCACCCGTGTGTCCCTGATAGTTCATGTCCAAAATGTCTGCCGCGCATTAAAGCCCATTCGAAGCAACATAACGACAACAACAACCACGACGGGATTTTTTTTTTTCCTCCCCACCACCTGCGGCGCTCCTTTTCCCGCCGAACTTAATTTTACGGCGCGCGCCTCTGCGCCGGGTAGATTGAGACATCTGCCCGGGACGCTGATAAAAATCTGTCATCTCCTGTTTTGTTTTACAAGCCGCCTTTAGCCGCCGTCCCCGGGTTCGGATTGAGCGCCGCGCATTCACGAGGCCCACGTCGAGCCCGAAAAACACGGCGTCGCCGTAGCATCTGGCTCCCCGTATCGATTAGGAAATATGAGCTGTCACGATCGCTGCTCTTCAACGTCAGTCCGCCGTCGCCGCGCGAGGTCCCGAGGTCACGTCCCCGAATCGCCCGCCAACTGGTGGCGGGGGTTCCCGCAGGCGGCAGCAGCTGTTCCCCATTGCTCACTCACCCGGAGCTCGCTGCCTCTCGCCGAAAACGAGGGCAGAGCTCGGCGAGCCTCCGGAAAACTAATGGCAAAGGCACCGGGAGACGGCTAAAGGTATTAGCAGATCAGCGGCTCCAGCGTGTCATTAGCTTAAGCAGTAATGGATTGCTTGTGGGAGGTTCTACTGGGTAATGATGCGCACCATAACCCCTTGTTAAACAACGTATTAGGACCATGCTCAGCGCGGTTTAATCGAGATCCACGTTTAAAATTAAAAAAAAAAAAAAAAAATCATTTGATCAGCTAAATGACGTCTAATCCATAGATGTTTCGGATTATCGCTTCCTGCCTGTCCTCGCACGCCTTGCAGCGCTTTGTTCTCCGCCTGCGGTGGCGGCGGCCGTGGCACCGCTCGGTGCTCGTGCCCCCCCCCCGCCCCCCTACTGTGGCCCCCTGAGGACGCAGAGTAACAGATGTGTCCTCACATGCTGCGATTGCTGTGGGAGGTTCCACTGTACGATCAAGTAAATGATAGTTTAATCCGCCCACACACACCTATGCAGATGCTCCGGTGCGGTTTTTCTTTTTTTTCAATTTGTTTTTTTTTTTTTTTTTAATCAGGGTCGGCTTAACGTGAAAACACGATGAAAAAAAATGAAAAAAAAGGAGGGAGCGAAGAGGTGTTTTCCAGCAAATCGCTCACTCACCGGCAGACCTTGTCCTCCAAGACCAGCTGTCCTCCAAGACCAGCTGGTCCTCCAGAAATTAAAAAAAAAAAAAAAAGCGGGTGACGTAAGAGCGACGCCGAGGCAAATGAGCCCGGCGTCCCGTCACGCGGCACCTCTGCGCTTCGCCACCGCCTCGACGCTCCCGCAACTCGGGCGCGCGAACGGGCAAAAAAAAAATGGCCTCCTCTCCGGTTTTGCAGCAAAAACCCGTCGGCAGCCTCGCTCTGACCTGCTGGCACATCCACTGGGAGACCCCCCCCCTTTACCTCCCCTGCGCCGTCAGTAATGACTGGTGAGGCTGGTGATAAGGAAATAGAGTCTTTATCTCGGGCCAATTAGGCAGCTAAGTGATTCAATACCAGTCATTTAGAGTTCCTCCAGGCCCAGGATTGAGTACATTGGCCCTTTGAGCAGACAGGGGGTCCCTGGAGGGGGAGGGAGGGGGGGCACGGAGAGACTGCTCGACCCGACAGAGCCTGCAGATTATAATCCGGATGGAAAGGACGGGGGAATGAGTTCAAAATGGCGTTTGGGATAATTCTGACAAGAAAGTTTAAACCGACAGGAGAGTTTCAGTCGCGTTCGCTGAGGCGTTTTTTTTTAAATTGTTTGAATTCTTAATTTTTTTTAGGGATAACCGATCGCACGATCCAGGGCCAGGATACGGAAGCGGGGATTCCTCTGCTGCCACCGGCCAAACGTCATCGGCGACGTTTAAATGGCGCTGAAAACGAGTCGCGGCGGCGCTCTGCATGGCGCGGGCGAGCGTCACTGGCCGCCTGCTCTCCCGTCTCCGTTGCGGTTCGACATGACACGCGATTTGCCGCACGCGACCGAACTCTCTGGGGGGCGAGCGGAAGATTCCCATTGGTGGAATGCGACGTACGACCGTCGCGCCATGAGATTTGACTCCCTGGCGCAGAGCTGATGCTGAAAAAAACTTAAAAAAAAAAGGTTTAATCTGACCATGACATGCTAATAAAATTATTTAAGCGTTAAGAAAAACAACAGGGCGAGAATTTTGTTGTTTGTTGCCGTCTAAACAAGCTTTCCGCGGTGGAGGTTCGCACCCTTCGATATTTACTTTATATGTGTTGAAAAAAGCAAATGCCTGTGCAAAAAAACAAAAAAACACGTTGTTACCTTTTATGATGATCGACTGCGGTGCGGCGACTAAAAGACTCGGAGGTTAGGGTGATAATAGTTTTATTAACATTGTTTATTAGAAGTTGACCAACCGAATCGACTTGCCCTATAAACTATATTTCTATAATTATAAGGGTCGCCGGACCTTTTGTTTGGGCCCCTCATTTGTGCGATGAGAAACGGACGCACTATTTTTGCTTTAAGTCTTTTCTTGAAGCTCATTATTTTAGACTGGCATTCGGCTGGTTTTACTGTCGCGATTTTACTGTTTGGTTTATTGATTCCACTGTTTCATTCCCTCCTGTGATACCTTATGATATGACATATACTCATATTTCATTAACTGTATATTAAATGTTTTTCACTTGAGGCAGTTTATAGTAGCACCGGTAACAGCTTTCCAAACTGGGCAACAAATCAGTCTCCATTAAAAGGTTGAATCTGACCCACAAAAAACACACGATATAAAATGATAGTATACTTTACATAAATACAACCAAAGTACTTTTCATTTACATTCATTTCTACTTACTTTAGTTTCTACTGATTTGTTTATTTTTTGGTTTTTCTAGATATTGTTCATACTGAGTCTATTTCTAATTTTTTTTGTAATATTTTGTAATATTTTTGCTATATTTTGCTACATTCTTCCTTACATGCTCACGTCCATACTGGTTTGGAGCAACTGTGGCCGTACAGTTTCCGGGATTAATTAAGTACGATATATATGATTGTACAGATTAAAAGACCATTATCCATATCAAAAAAGGGCTCTTAAAGTGCACGTCACCAGCTGGAATTATTATTCTTATAGCCTAGTTTTATTTACATTCCACAAACATGGCGAAAACCAAAAAAAAATCGATAAAACTGACAGTTCTGTGACAGACGGTTCAATTGTTGTACAAATATGATACCTACTTTGAGGTATCGACGCTATAAGTGCCCCCAACGGTGGAGATCTACTTCCTGTGGCGTCTCTTTCATTCCCGGGCGGCGATAATCCCGATCCGCGCCTCCATTCACTGTTCCGAGGAGGCAAAATAGCGCTTCTCCTTGACACGGAGGCGACTCTGAAAGGGAGAGCCTGCGCGGAGGTCAGCGCCGGGTTGGCGGCTAACAAAGGGATGATAAGCTTGACTTTTAAAAGCAACACAAAGGGCGGGTTCGTGAAACTCACTGAGTCACGGAGATTTGTGCGGCCCGTGACCCCGGCGGAAGGGAAACGTAATGAGCTTTAAGTTCAAGCGCGGTACGCTTCCCTGCTTTCCGTCGAGCGGGAGAGGGGGGAGGCAGATATTATGCATGAGATGATGAGCCGGAGACCGCGCGGAGATTCGCGTGGGACCCCGCGGGCGGCTAGCGCGGCTTTCATGCGGCCGCGCTAGCGAGCTGAACCTCGGAGGGACGCCGCTCTGATATTAAATCAATATTTAATTTGGCGATATCGTGGCGTTACATGCAAAGGCCCTTATAGACGCTCCCCACCGCCCACCCCCCCCACCCCCACGCTCACGGAAAACAACCTCCACATCCACATGTGTTCATTTAAAAAAAAAAAAAAAGAAAAAAAAAAAAAAACTGTGTAATTTAATCTCGGCAAGCGGCAGCAGGCTGTCAGAGACGCTGAGTGAGAATGTAATGGAGGACATTCCGCATTTATCATCAAATGCATCCTAAAGCGATACATCCCTGAGATGAGCAGAGCCGCGCTGAGCCTTTGAGGGTTCCCGTGTTCCCGCGCGCGGCTGCTAATGTCAGTCTGAGCGGCGCTCTTTAGTCTGTGTACCGTATCATCCCGTCCTGTCTCGCAGACAAAAGGGATTTCTCTCCCTCATCAGATCAGCGGAGGTTCGCGGTGTCTACTGCTGCTGTCAGTGCCGATCCGGCTGCCGACGCCGGCAGCTTTTTACACGCGGTTTGAGGAGCCGCGGCTTGGCGGCGGCGGCGGCGGCGGGGGCCCCCGCAACCGGCGGATGTTTTCCTTATCGGTTGGATCCGGCGGTTACCCCCCGGATTAAACCGGCGCGTCGTCGCGGTTCTGTTCAGCTTAATATGCGCTTGTTTGAAACGATTTCGCCGAGTGGAAGCCAGTAATCTGTAATTTCACTGCTAGCGAAAAATATCCTCATTATAGCGGGTGGAGGGATGGAGGGATGGCGGGATGGAGGGGGGGGGGGGGGGTTCTTCCCTCTCAGTCATAATCCAGCCACTTGGATTCATCACCGCCGCCGCTAAATGGTATTTCAGCAAACCTGAACTGTTATGTCTTTTTGGTGCCAGTTCAGTCCATAATAATCTGCACTTTACTCCTTAGATACATTATTAAAGACTGTCGGAGGCTCATCTGAGGGGAGTCTTCTGGACCGGGTTTTCGGCTCATACAGTTTTACCCCCATTGGCCGATTTAATTGACAGTCACTGCCAAAAGTCGTTGGAATTATTAACGTGGAACATTTTTCTTGCGTGACGCCCTCGGTCACGGCTATTACGACCGCGGCAACGCCGCCACCGTCGCTCCGCGGCGTCGCTTCAATCGTGTGGCGCCGCCACCGACACTGCTGGAAAGGCGCCACAGTTTTGCACGTGGGAGAAATTTAATTTGCCTAATCTAAGTTTCTTAGACATCAGCGAGCTGCCCAAACTCAACCAAACTGAGACAATAAACTGGCAAAAGTGACCAGTTCAAAAGATGAACTATTCCAAAAATGTTATCATATCGTGCTTTCCGAAAAACCTTTCTGGCAGAAAGACTTCAAGGCAAAATTCCCCCATGAACACTATTGCTGCAAGTGATCATAGAACATGTGAGACAAACGGAGAGAGCCACTGTGACATCACCCGCTGGTTTGTCAACTCTGGTTTGCAAACCTTGCTCGGTTCAGTTTTGTGTGTGTGTGCGTGTGTGTGTGTGCGTGAAGGGAGGGGGCGGAGCTGGAGAGGCCACATAGCGACCGGGTCACTCACCAGCTAGCCCCGCCCGAGAGCCCCGACTTAAATGGGACCATTACGACCCAAATGAACGCCGTACGTCAAAGCAGACTTGAAACTGGCGATCGGGTCCATAAATTCACGCTTTACCGCTGGCCGAGTCCGTAAATCAAGCCAGCGGGAGCGCCGTCTTCTTACCCACTCTTCCGCGGTCTGACCCGTTTCATGCAACTGCGAGTGCCCCCCCGCCCCCGTATTAAAGGAGGCACTTTAATACGACGGCCGTCACCGCTTTACCTGCCATGACTCTATAGTTCCTGTTACTACTAGTACTATTTACCCAACAACTTCCTACCACTGACATTCTATTATCATAACAGTACTCTAATACTACTCCAGCGTTCTATTTCTGCTGCTGCTAATTAGCCACATAAAAGCTTGCCTACATTTCGCCGGCAGTTTTTTTTTTTTTTTTTTTTTTTTGGGCCGCCACGTATTAGTGTGGAAAATTAAACAAGATAGGCAGGTGAGCCGAGGGCCAGACCAATCAGCGCACTACGGCTTTAAATGAAAATGATGAACGCCGCCGTCCCCTGAATTAGCTAGGTGAGCCCCCCCGTAATTCATTTGCGGCTCATGATTGATTGACCAATCCGCGTCCCAAAGTAATTTTGATCGGCGCCCGCTGATGACACCCGGTGAATACCCGCTTTTTACGGCACGCGGGCTGTTCAACAGAGTAATGGACACATCATCTGAACCATTTCATTTTCTTAAAGTGCCTTTTCGGTAATTTCTAAATCGGTCCATTCAAACTTCACGGCTGCAGCGCTAATAGAAGTGCTCAGAGATGTTTTGGCGTCGCAAACCCCCCCCCCCCCCCCCCCCCCCCCCCCCCCCCCCCCCCCCCCCCCCCCCCCCCCCCCCCGGGCTCCCCCCCCCCCCCTT
>CAAKHG010048589.1:0-12422 GCA_901007715.1 Dactylopterus volitans
AGAAAAGGCGAAAAGGGGGGGGGGGGGGGGGGGGGGGAGAGACGGGGGGGGGGGGGGTTGATGGGGGGGGGGGGGGGGGGGGGGGGGGGGGGGGGGGTCCTCCCTCGGCGGCGAGTCTCCGGAGGGGCAATTAATCAGAGGAGTCATGGTTAATGTTACCAAAATCTCCTTCACGCCCCCTCTGATGGCTCCTTTATGCACTTCGCGAGCAAACACAACAAAAAAACAGGCGGCCGTCGAGGCATCGGCGTCTCTCAGCATGACTCAGCGGAATTTGCACCAATTAAGGGCCGGAGCCGGATCTGTTTCTGAGTGCAGATGCGCGTCTTTTTTTTTTTTTCCTTTTTCTACCACCGCCGCCCTGACGAGAGGCAATTTCAATTACGGCGTGGTAAATATGGCCGCCGTCCCAACGCCGCGCGCGCGGGGGGCTTTTCATCGCCGGTCTCGCGCCTGATTGGCTCCCGCCGTCCTCCCTGCTCTCCGCCGGCATTCTTTCCTGGTGCAACAAAAGTAATTACCAGAGACCTCTTCCTCGCCCCCCCACCCCCCACCACCCCCCCACCACCACCCTCGGGGGACAGCCAGGAGAGCATATGCTATCACAATCACACACACACGCCCATGCAGTCATAGAGTCGAGCGGCACCGTCCCGTATGCGTTCACCATCTCCGGCTCGCCGACCAATGAATGACAGCCTGACTAATTACGATCTGATTTACCCGTTTAATGAAAAAAAAAAAAAAAAAAAAGAGGGGGGGGGGATAATTAGATAGTTAGATAGCAGCCAGGAGACATTCGTTCTCTATGCATTTAGAGTCTGCTCTGGCGTGTGTGTGTGTGTGCATGAGTGTGTGCATGAGTGTGTGTGTGTGTGCGTGTGCGTGTGTGCGTGTGTGTGACCTGAGGGGATAGAGTTTTGAAATGGAACGGCTGATTGCGCCGCCCATCTCACTGCTTTCTAAATGAAATTACTGTTCATTAGAAACACACATGTACACACCCATATGCTCTCACCCGCTAGTGCGCGCACACACACACACACACACACGCAGGATGAGGGGGAGCGAGAGAGGGAGCGAGACGATAACAGCAGCAGAGCTCCGTCAACCGCCTCCCCGTCGCCGCAGAACTGGCGCTTCTGCTCCGTTGCACTGACAAGATGTCTCCTCCTTAATTTTTCAATTTCTTATTTTTCCATATGGCTTTAGCTCCGAAAAAAAAAAAAATATCTGCGCGCGTTTCCATATCAGATTGTGATTGGACGCGCGCTAATTTGATTTGGGCCTTGGGAATTCACTTCGTCCCGCCACGCGAAAAAAAAAAGAGATGTCGATTCCGCAGAGGCTCTTAATGTCGTTTCTTCATAAAGTCGCAGTCAGGCTGTTAATCCCGACTGGATTAGAGATATTCTGCGTTGTCGTGGGTGGATTATTTTTTAAAAACTGTCGGCATCAGCCAGGTAATCTCATTAGCGAGGAGGATGGAGTTGGTGAAGGCACGCCCGGGGGGGGGGGACCAGCGCCATGATGGCGGCGTCGGATCATCGCTAACAACGAGGAAGACATATCGGTTTTTGTGCCAATCTGACGGAGGGCAGGAGGTTCCCCTTTTGTTTCTAGCAAACATCCAAGATTCAGGAGCCATCACAACCCAAAAAGCTTCCGCGAGTTGTCAGAAAATCAATTCCGGAAGAAGAAAAAAAAAAAAAGGTGAAAAGCGTGATTAGAGTTTGCTAGCCGCTCGCGCCGCTATCCGCCGCATGTCAGCTCCCACTTCAGAGGATCCTCAAGTGAGTCGGCTTTTTTTTTTTTTTCTCTTTATCTTTTTAAATGCTAACCGGGCGGTTCATGAGGGCGGGAACAAACGAGGCTCGGAAGAACCGTTCTTCAAAATTTACAGATTAAATATTGAAAAATCTTCCGCCGGCGTGGGCTGCACCGTGCCCGGGGCGGAGGGCCGGGGTGGAGGGCCGGGGCGGCGCGAGGCTCAGAAAGGAAGAGAAAAAATAAAAAATACGAGGCTATGAATGAAACAGATGGACCGGAGGAATCCGTCCTTGAACCTTACAGGCGTGTGTGCGAGTGTGTGTGTGTGTGTGTGTGTGGGTGAGACTCATCCTGTCACCCCCCCGCCCCTCACCTCCCTCCGCCCCGCCTGTATCCATACTAATGTGCTCTTAGTGAGCTCATGAGCGCAAACGAGCGCAGATTTCAACGGGAAGGTCAAAAACTATTTGGGATGTAAAACGAGTGGGGAACCTTCTTCCACCCTTCCGGCTCCAAACGCTCCATATGGTGTAAACAAACACGGAGAAGGGCGTTTGGTAATGAGATGGAATTGTTACAGCACTTCCTCCAAGTCGAGGGGCTTTTGTTTGGAGGACTCTCGCTTTCACTGCCACACACACACACACACGCAAACACACACACAGAGCAGCTCCCGAGCCAATCAAAGACAGACAGATCTAACATACACCGACTAGCCATAACATTACGACCACCGCGTGTCCACCATAGAGTATAATACAACAGCCCTGCAATCAGTTTTATGTTGTGATTGAATGTGTGTGAGAGAGGTGTTGACATGTTTGAATGATTGTTATTGGGACTGTAGTTTGTGAGGCTGTTGGACTGTACTGGGTCACACTGAGAGGGGTCCCTAATATTTTGGTCACCCCACTCATATGCATTAGGGTGAAAAATCCTAAATCCTAGGCTGACCTAATATTTTGGTCGCCCTAATGCATATGAGTGGGGTGACCAAAATATTAGGGACGTCTCAAGGACTCCTGGAAGAGGTGTCCCTAATATTTTGGTGACCTCACTCATACGCAGGGCTGTTGTATTATATTCTTTGGTGAACATGCAGTGGTCATAATGTTTTGGCTGATGTGTGTGTATAAAAGACTGTACAATATATGCAAAAAAAATAAGAGCAAACTATACAACTGCACAAAGAACTTTTTTAAAAAAAAAGGAGCAACAGAAGTCCATGTTAAGAAAAAAAAAGCAGTGATCCCATCCAAAGTTTTCCAAAAGATGACTTTCTATGTCGGAATTCTGAGCAGGCACAAATGGCCACCCAGGCTCAGAGAGCTGATGGAGCGTTCACCTCACGCCTCATTGAGCTGAGTCACTGTATATCGCCGAGGATGCAGCATATGGGAGGAAATAAATAAACAAATGCACCCTCATGTCCTCTCTCACTCTCTCTCTTACTCTCTCCATCCCGGCTGCACGTCCACTCGCCGCCAGAAGCCCCTCCCCCCTCCACCCCTTCCTCCCTCCCTCCAACCAGAGCAGCGAGTGCGGCCTTGCGCTGATCCACCATCATGCTTCATCACCATCATCATCATCATCATCATGCCGGCTCGACCTCCATCCTGACACCCGGAGATGCAGCGAGCATCCGAGAGCAACACCTCCCCTCGTCTTCTCCTTTATTATTAATGCGCTCACACACACACACACTCGCACTCACACACTCTCTCGCACTCACACACAAACACACACCTGGAACAATGCATCCCTTCTTCCTCTCCATGCCCTCCGGCACGCTCGGAATACCTGTCTGGCAACTGTCTCACGCTCCCATGACAGCTCACCAGGAGCGCCCGTGTAAACACCCGCACACACACGCCGCAGAGCCGGCTGCCCACCTGGCAGCCAGGTACCGTCTCCGGCACGCGGCGGCTCCAGTAAACAAGACAGTTGCCCCCCGCCCCCCATCCCACCCCACCTCAGCCCACCCCACCTCCCGGCGAAATGAGGAGGTAATTTAGGTTGCGGCGTATGTATACACACACACACATGCACACACACACACACACGACGTCACCCCCGCTCTCGCTCGAATGCCTCAGCGTCGCCGTCATCATGGCCCGGGCTCGGGATACGCGGGAACGGAGCAGACGCGTGTTTAGGAGGGGAGAAGAAGAAGAAAACCGCATGCATCCGCAAAGCGCTCCCGCATGCGAGCGCAAGTTTCCAGTCCGGAGTTGCTGTGGAAAAAAAAAACAAAAAAGCAAAAAAGCGGGGCTGCGACTCCTCGCCAGCGCCGCCGAGGGGGGGGAACAGGCAGATAAAGTGATTGGCATGAGGGTGTTTACAGTAAATAAAAAGGCGCGCTGGCAGGCTGGCAGGCGATTACTCAGGAATGCTCCCCGCTCTCATCTTCATTCTTCTCCGGCTGACTCCATCCACCCCCGGAACGCCGACACCGGAGCGCATTCTCGCTCTGACATATGTGTGAATTATCTGCTCGGTGCCCACACACACACACACACACACACACACACACACACACACACACACACACACACAAACACAAGCACACAAATTATACCACAACTGTGTGTGTGTTTGTTTGTGTGTGTGTGTGTGTGTTTGGTAGTCGTGCACTCGCATGTACAGTAAAGTGTGGTGAGTTGGAGCAGGATCCCGGGAAGTTTCTGCAGACATGCAAAAAACTAACAGGCAGGTCATGTCGTTTTAGGAAGGTTGAAGTCTTAAAGGGACAGTCCCTCCAAAAAATGAAAACTAGGGGGGAGTTTTGGAGCTTCGGGGGTTGAACAGCACTGGCGCCAAACCCAGTAAAACTGAATTAAATGGAGGCTACTTCTCCAAACGTGAAAAAAAAATAACCTAAAAAGCCCGAACCTTCCAAATTTGACTGGAAACGGCGTCGTTTACATCATGTTTCCTGGCCTTAACGTCGCTGTTAGCCCGCTAGCCTGCAGCCGGGTTCGCGCTCGCGCGTGCAAGTGAGATGACGGCGGCGTTCGGGGCTAAAAACGTGGCTTTTGAACGTCGCCGTTTCCACTCAGATTCGAACATCATTGCTTATGACTCCATAAACGCGGCACGGAGGCAGTTTGCTGTTAGCGTCTGTGGTTTTATCCACGTTTGAAGAGGTGCCCCCACCCCCATTTGCTTCAGTGGTATCGGATCTGGCTGCGACGCCGTTTAGCCCCTGAAACTCCACCCTCCATCGGCAGAGGGGTGGGTGGTTTTTGTTTGGGTGAACTGTCCCTTTAAACGTGCCGCGCCCTCGCTGTTCTCCAGTCACCTTGCATCGGGCCACTTTCCCCTCTATCTGACTGCAGGTCGGGATGTTAATTATCTTAAGTCGGGGGCGTCACCACGAGTCAGTTTTGAGATATGATCTAATCTCTCTGTCTCTCTCTCTCTCTCTGTCTCTCTCTCTCTCTGTCTCTCTCTCTCTCGCGCTTTGATCTCCTGTTCCGCCTCTTCCTGTCAACTTCTGCTCCGGCCGAACTCCCGTCGACACATCGCGTGTTCCACGATGATATGAAACAAAAAAAATTTAAAAAAAACCCAACGCTCACTCGGGAATTTTCGTCAACTTCGTTCTGCCAATTTCCCGAAGAATCATCCTCTGTGTCCGCAAAAAGCGCCGTTTGCCGCGTGCCTCTAACCTCATTATCCGCCGCTCTTCCCAGGAAGAGTCCTCGCTCCACTTATCTCCGCTATTCCCTCGCGCGATACGAGATGAATACTTAAACACACAAGGAGATTACGTCTAAGCTTGCTCATATATACAGACGGTTTCCGTCTGAGCTCCCCGGCTCATCCCGGACGACTGCTCCATGTCGCTTGCGGTCGGCGTGGAGGAGACCGCCGCTGCCGGAGAAGCCGGGGCGCCGGAGAAGCCGGGGCCCCGCCCGCGTCCGCAGGTACAAATTGCTCCCGGGAGCGTAAATACAAACGCGAGAAAAGAAGTGCGGATGTGCGTCCGCGCAGCTGCAGAAGGGCAAAAGATTTGTTTGTCCTTCTTCTTTTGAAGCAGCATGAAATGTTCTGGAGAGACAAAACTGCGCACACACGTCTAACCTAGCATAACGCGCGCCAGCTGCGCGAAGAAGAAGCCGGAGCTAACGGCGCTTTCCGCTACGCGGCACCAGCCACACTCCACTCGCCTTCAGTAGCGGGTACTTTTCCAGGGGTGGTTTGCCGTTACAGGGTAGTGCCACCTCGGTGCAACTGGTCGTCATAGCGACGCTGTGCGTAACCGCTGTGAGGTCATCTTCGACGCGGCACAGGAATGCACAGAGAGAACAAAGAAGAAGAAGAAGGAAACAATGGAGGATGTTGGCAGGATGCTGTTCTCGATTCTCGGTACATGGCTGCTTTCCGCAGTAGTCTGCTTGTTTAAAAATGGAGGCATGGCTCGGCGCCGTTCAGGCGTGACGCGGTGATGCTTCTCTCTGACCAATCGGAGGTCTGCAGTCACCTTTTCAGTACCTCATAGTACCCGGTCAAACTTTTTTCGGAACCCCAAGAGAGCAGCTACTAAAAAAGTGGTACCTGCTGCTTTTTTACGAATGGAAAAACGAAAAAGGAAAGTAGAGTAGAGTAGAGTAGAGTAGAGTAGAGTAGAGTAGAGTAGAGTAGGGGAAGGGAAGAGGGTAAAGCAGAGTAAGGTGGTAGAGCAGGGTAGAGTCGAATAGGGGATATGGGTAGAGTCAGGTAGAGTAGTGCAGGCTCGTAGGGGAGAGAAGGGTAGACTAGAAAAGGGGAGGGAGGGCAGAGTAGAGTAGAATGAGGGAGGGAGAGTAGAGTGGGGTAGAGCAGGGTAGAGTAGGGGAAGGGAGCAGAGGGTAGAGTAGAGTAGCGGGGTAGTAGAGAAGGGTAGAGTCGAATAGGGGAGGGAGGGTAGAGTAGGGTAGAGCAGGGTAGTCTAGAAAAGGGGAGGGAGGACAGAGTAGGGTAGAGCAGGGTAGAGTATGGGAAGGGAGCAGAGGGTAGAGTAGAGTAGCGGGGGAGAAGGTAGAGTAGGGGAGGGTAAGGTAGCGTAGGGGAGGGGAGGAGAGGGTAGAGTAGAGTAGGGGATGGTAGAGTAGAATAGGGCAGGGAGGGTAGATTAGGGTAGATTCTACCCTACCCGAGTAGAATCAGGTAGGGTAGAGCAGAGTGGAGTCGGAACCATGTTGCCATAAATTGGCCAATCAGCCTTTCACTGCTTCCAAACTTCTTTCCTCCCACCTCCTCCACCTTCTTCCACCCCTGCCATCCAACGTCCTTCCTTCCTTCCTTCCTTCCTTCCTTCCTTCCTTCCTTCCTTCCTCGAGGGGGTGACGTGCATCTCAGCTCCGCCCCCTCCTCCCCCCGGTTGCTCATCTCGCGCTCCTTCCAAAACGCTCCGTTCCCGTTGGGCGTCTGGCCCGGCCTGCATTCCTTGGCCTCGCCTCGTGCTCCGCATCGTCCCGGGACTGGTCCGACTCCTTTCTTCCTCCCGGTTTCGGGCCTCCTGCGCTTCCTTGTATCGGTCGCAAACCGCCAGCTCCTCTTGTTCATAACCCCGATGGTCCCCGGGTACAGGGTACAGAACCCCCCCCCCCAACACACACACCGCCGGCTCTTGTTCCCTATGCTGGTCCGCGGAGAACCGAACCATTGTGCCCTTCTTCCTAATCAAAGTATACTTTCCCCTTTCAGTCTTTTAAAGGAAATCAAACACACAAAAAAAAAAGAGGAGAAAGAGAGAGGAGATGCATAGCTGGTCCCGGTTGCTAGGCGACGCGGTGTCCACGCTCCAAGCAGCTATTCAGAAGCTTTTATTTACTCTCCCTCTCTCGCTCGCTCGCTCGCTCTCCTTTTTGCTCTGATTCACTGTATCTGTTTACTGACTGACACAAAACAGGCGAGAGCATTAAAAAAAAAAGAGAGAGACAGGAGGGAGGAAATTATATAGAAGGAGAGAGAGATTATTTTCCCCGCACGGGTCCGGCGTCTCTCCTTGCGTTCCCTCCCTTTTACCGAGCGTTTTCCTTGTTCTTCGAACCTGCTGTTTTCGTGTTGTTGGTTTTTTTTTCCCATCACGATTCCAGTGACAGTATTTATTTGCTCTGCTGGGATCCCGTCCTCATCCGTCTTGGTCTGGCCCCTCCCCCACCCGCAGCGGTCTGACAGCGGCGCCGGAAGGAGGTGGTGGGGCCACTGGATGGATGGATGGATGGATGGAGGGATGGAGGGATGGAGGGAGGAGGTAAGAGTAGTAGGAAGAGCAGGAGGATCTCGAGCGCTTTTTGGGTTTCGGCGCTCCTGAGGGCCTCCCGATCACGTAAGACGGCACCGCCGTTTGGGACCTCGTGGATTTGCTGGCGAAGCGGCCTTAAACGGTCCCGCCCGCTCCTCGTGAAAAAAAAAACCTCGGCTTCCATCTTCGCTGCCCTCCAACCTCTCGCCGCGCCGCCAGTTTGGCGCCAAGCGGCTGCTTGTTTGACAATAACAAGCTCTTATGACGATGAAGCGGAGGAGGAAGAGGGAGGGGGCGGGGGGTAGCTCCCTTTTTCTTGCTCCTGCTGTCGCTCGGTTTGTTCAAGAAGTTACATTTGACGGCACGAATCATCCATTAATGCAGACGCATGCTAAAGATTCAAGCCTGCACTCCTGCGGGGAGGGAGGGGCCAGCGGCGGCGGCGGCGGCGGCAGCAGCGGCGGCATCTGTTTATTATTGACGTATGGATTACTTAACTTGGAGAGACATTCATTAGGAAATGGGCTGGAGGAAGGCCGGGTGGCGGCGGGAGCGGCGTTCAGCACATCAGCAAAAAAACAAAAAAAAAAAAAAAAAAAAGCAGCAGAGCACGTCAAGCTAGGAACCCGCGGCCTCGTCTGATTGGCTGAGCTCCAGCTTACAGATGTTCCATCTCGGGTAAAAAAAACAAAAAAGGAAAAAAAGATGAACCATAACTCCGCCGCGTCGGCTTCGAAACCGCGAGGAGTCGGGCGGCGGCCGCCGGCACGCGCGCTAACGGGGCCGCCGCGCGCTAATTTCAAACTAAATAAACGCCGCCGAGGAGGCGGGCTCCATATCAGCGTTTCACCGTGGTGAATGCCGGACGACCGAGATCATATCTGTGTCTGAAAATCATTACTACGTTCCCTCAGCAGATCGAGCGTGTGTGTGTGTGTGTGTGTGTGTGTGTGTGGGGGGGGGGGGGTTGGATTTCAAATCAACACCTCCTCACAGGCTCTTTCTGATGTTTCAGCATGTGATGAAAAACTACACTAGTCAGGCAAACTGTGGCCACACACGCACACACACACGCACGCACACACACACACATGCTCAGACTGGTTATCTGAGAACAGGAATTAAGTGGGATTTTACGCGTTAATCTGTTTGTTTAAGAAGTCTAAAAAAAAAACTTAAAAAAAAACCCCGGAGCAGCAAACACGGCGCTGCCGACGCCGCTCGCTATCTTCTCGACTCCAGGAGTCGGCGGCGGCAGCAGCCGCAGCGGCGGCGGCAGCGGCAGCAGCGGCGCATCCTCCAGCGCTCGCTGAGCCAGTAGCAGCCATGTGAGCGCGGCGTTGACAGCTCGCCATGACCTCATCCATTTAAGTCCATTTTCGGCTCAGAGGCAGAAAGAAAAAGAAAGAAAGAAAGAAAGAGGACAGAAAGAAAAGAAAAGACAGGAAGACAAATGGGGAGGCGGTGAGAGAGAGAGAGAGAAAAAAAAAGAAGGTAAGCAGAGTCGGAGGGACCCGCGGGAACACAAGAACGCGGAGAGGAGGACAATGGCGGCTACTTCAAAGTGTTGCCGCGACCCGGAAACTTAATCCTCAGCTTTAAAAACGCACGTAAACACACCTGGGCCGGTCCCCCCCGCGCGGTGAAGCCGCGAGGCCCCCGGCAAACTCATCGCGTCAGACGCACGCATCAAGCGTTTTTTTTTTTTGTTTTTCCGTTTTTTTTAAAGCGGACGTCGCACAAACGCCACCTCAACGCTTCAAAAGTTCTGCCAGCTCCTCGCGCCGGCCGACCAATCAGCTTCCTTCAGTTCTAATTCACTTAACACGCCAGAGACGGGGTGGAGACAATAAAAAAAAAAAAAAAAAAAAGAGCTGATAGGCGAGATAATGGCGTGAAAACACACACAAGTAGGCGCGCACACACACACACACACACGCTCCTCCCTGCCCTTACGCATGCACTTAACCCTGAACGCCGGGGGAGATGGACATGGCAACAAGATGGAGACCCGGGTTTGGAGTGGATAATGAATCTGCCTCTGACCCCCGTCCACTTACCATCTTCTGTCCATTACCCAAATGGACGCCACTCTCTCTCTCTCTCTCTCCCTCTCTCTCTCTCTCCCTCTCTCTCTCTCTCTCTCTCTCTCCTATTGATCACCCGGCCTCGTCTCTTCCACGTCTCGGCCCCGCTCGCCGTTTCTCATCTCGTTACCTCGCCGCTCATCTGCATCACTTTGCTGATGGTTTCCGTGCCCGTTGATGGAGCAATAAATCAGGGGCGATGCCTTGGCGATTATCGCCGCGGAGACCAGGCCCCCGAGCGCGCACACTCCCTGACCCCGAAAAAACGCCCCCCCCGGAATGACGTGCGCCTACTTCTCCTCGGACATGCGAAAAATGGACGGCCAGCGGGCGGGCGTCCTCTGGCCGGACCTCGGACGCGGCCGCAGAGTTACGAGGGGCAGTAATGGAAGCCCCTCCCCCCGGGGCGAGGAGCCGGCCCGGCCCGTCCGATGTCCCGCCGGCCGTGAAAATGTCACCCGTTGATCTACGAAGGAGCCGGAGCAGGTTTATGACATCATCAGCGCGCTGCCAGTGGCGGAGATATAAGGCGCCGGGAGACGGTCCGATCTTCGCCACAAGGTCTCCAGCCGCACAAGCCGCTTTCCCATTGGCCGAAAAAGCCTCTTGAACATTCCCCCGAAAGGCTCCGGTCGGCATTCAGACGCGGGCGGCACGACTCCGCAATGGACTCGGGTCTTTATCGGCTTCATGAATGGCGATGAATGGACACTGGCAGCCGCAGGACGACGGGCGCCAACCGGTTTCGTTTCGACGGTCACGGGACCGTCTCAGCCGGAGAGTCCATCCGGCGCTCCGACCTCATCCAGTCAGCCTGAAGAGCGCGACAAAAGCAGGAAGGCGCGGGAGAGGCGGGGCTGACCGCCGTCCCCGTGGCTTTCATGGCTCCTTTCCGTTGTTTTTTTTTTTCCCCGGCGGCGCTCCGGCGGCACGCTCGCGGAAAGCAGAAAGCGGTCACGCGGCCCGTCCGCCAGAGGTCAGCCGGAGAGGAGCCACTCGCCGATTGTTAAAAAAACAAAAAAAACAAACCTGCTTTTGAACACTAAATTTAGTGGGAGCGAAGCGCTTCGGCGTTTTTTTTCTGGAAGGTACACGAGGGCCAAACAGGAAAACCTCCCGGCGCGTTGCGGGTGAGACGCGAGGACGCTGGGTCCAAGGCGCTCCAGCCTGGTATTTAGTCTGTGGCAGGGATCCCTCCGTGTGTCTGGTGTCTGTGTGGGGACTCTTCGCGCTTCCAAACCCAAGCAGTACCTTCACATGCCCTTCAGGGACTCAGAAAACGCCGGCCCAGCCATGCGGGAGAACGCGCCGCGGCCCGCTCGCAGACAGGAACCCGCAGATGTGCACGGCGGGGCGCTGCAGCCCGAGTCCGGCTCCTGATTCCCGAACATATGGCCGCGTCCATTATGCCAGCGGAGAGGCGAGCGGCTGTCGGGGGGGCGACGGGGGACTAATGTAAATAAATGTTCTCGCAACACGGCCTGACGCCCGCGGGCCAGTCCGGGGATCTGACACGCGGAGAAAGCGCCGCTTCCCCCGGCGTGTCGGGGCCCAGACGAATGATGTCTGCTGCTATTCAAGGACTCAACCTCCTTGTTTACCAGATTCCTTCGTCCACGCTGTCATTAGCGCTTAAGATCACCATCGTGCATCTTTTCAGCGCAGTGAAACGGACGCCGGGGAGGAGGAGGAGAAAGGGGGAAGAAAAAAAAAAGAACCGGCAGCTACTCGGAAACAAGGTTTTCACAGGGACGGCGGTAGGAGGACGCAGCACAGCGCTAAAAAAAAAAAGAAAAAGGGCCCCCGGAGCGTCCCATGTTCCAAGGCCTCTTCTAAAATATGTGGAATAAGTGCTCCATCCATCCCCCTTTAATTTCATTATTTGGGGCGGCGCCAGCGGACGTTTCCCTCCGTAAGTGCAACATAAGCATGATTGCATTCGGCTCTTTATTGGGCCAGAAGGCCGGCTGACTCCCCCCCCAAGATGGAAATAATCTCAACCTTTCCCAAATATGGACACGGGATCAGAGGGGTTATGTGTCATATCCACCGAGAGTAGAGGGAAAGAAAAAAAAAAAGTCAGATTCCAGTCAAGGTTCTGTTGGGAAATTTCATCCTACCGGGCCACCATAAACATCCTTTGTGGCAGCTGCATATCTGACTTTTTTTATCGTGTATGTACGACCGGAGAAATCGCTAATGAGACTAAAAATAAATAAAATTGCTATAAATGTTTAATCCCTCCGTTTTTTTTTCTCTTATTTCTCTACGAACGTCCGGCCGCGCCGCTAAAACGCCGCCCTGGCATTTCGTTGGGACGGGGGTGGGCGGGG
>CAAKHG010048591.1:0-15732 GCA_901007715.1 Dactylopterus volitans
TGTTGGCCTGAACATGCGTCCGGTCTGGCGGTTTTTCTGTGGTATCGCCGCATACCTGACGAGTCCAACTAAAAGATTATAAAATAATCCAGAACGTAATAAGCCAGAATTAGTCGGACCGGGCCGCCTATTCACGGAGCCGCTGCATGGTACCGCAATCATTAACTCAGCGGCGCGTGGGGGCGGCGATCCACGTCAACTCTCGACGTGGATAATTATTATTTTTTCCCCCGCCTTTCGTTTTCAAACGTTCACGTCGCGGGGCCGGAACTCTGGACCCTGCCACAGCTTCAGAGTGAGCACAGGCAGAGTGAGATCATCGGCGGGGCAAGCTGCCGGTGTGTGTGCAGTCACAGGAGGCCTCCGCGGCCAGTGAGGTGTCAGTCATAATTCAGCTGGGTGAGGGGTGGTGGGTGGAGGAGGAGGCGCGGGGGGGGTACACTGGCACCTGGGACGGCTGCACAGTAGCTATTTTTAAAAGGACTGCAATTTATGGATGATTTCATTACGGGGTCACGGCGAGGTGAGCGCGCCCGCATCTCGGTATAGGTTCATCAAGGGCTGAATCTATGTGACCCAAATAAAGAAAAAATAGTCCATGCGGGATCTGGCAAAAAGAAAAAAGGACAGGCAACTCAGCGGGATATGTGCGCGCTTTTACCGTCGCTTCCAAATTGCCGCTATGAATGCGATTTTTACTTCCAAATGACGCCGCAGCCTTATCGGCCACATCAGGGGAGTAAAAACTGAAATCCAAGCGTATTCCGAAACCTTGCGCCGTGGCGGCGGTTTGGGTCGCTCCCGGACCGCTAAAGATTCCGTGCCAACCGGAGCTCCAGCAGCGATTTGCGAGCTCCCACCTTATGGGCGTTTATTTTATTTTTTTTTGCATCGTGGCCGCCATTTATCTGCGTCTGCTGAGCACTCGCTCAGCTCCAGACATTCGAAGAAAAAAAAAAAGAAAAAAAAACCCTACACGAGGAGCACAATGGGGCCGTGGGGGCTCGGCGTGATGCTTTTTAGACCCAGCGAGCAAAGAATGAGCAGCTTGTGCGGGACTCCGCGGCGCGTTCAGACGCCCGGGACATGTGAGCGCGACTGACGCCAGCGACTTACGCCGGCCACCCTTACGTGTGTGCAAAAAAAAAAAAAACAACAACATGTGGTCATTTCCTTTTCTTTTTTGTTTTATTTTTTTCCCCCGTTAATATTAACGGCGCGTCGTCACCGGCAGTGACGAACCTGCGGCTCGCCTTCACTTTTGCAGGGCTGCATCGTGAGTTTGTTTGGCACTCTGGTTTGCAACTTTTGGGTTCACTCCCACTGCAAGTGATCCTCAACAGCACCAAAATATATATATATATGTATATATAAATATATATATACATATATATATATATTTATATATCCAAACACCCACAGTACACCTGCGCAGCACTCGAAGGCAAACAGACACAGCTGGTGAGCAAAAAGCTATAAAGCCATTCATTATCATCACTCGGTAGGGACCAAAAACAGACGGCTTTATGTTTGACATAATGTGTGTTAACGTTTCATTTTGCATCCCAGTTTTGTATTTTTTTTTTTTTTTTTATTATTTTTATTGTATTTGTTTATTCAACAGGCACAGCGCGCGGCTCTCCGCCGTGCCGGAGTTAGCTGCTAGCTGATTTCCATCAGCAGTCCCTGAGCAGGAGCAGGGAGCGCCGGCGTGTTAAGTAGTACAAAACAAATAAGCGCACGCGAGTACAAACAAATATAAAAGCATCATCGCAAAAAAAAAAAAACCCCAAAAAAAACAGCCTTTTCAAAACAACAGCAATGAAGCTTCACACTCTCAAAACACCACGGCAACAATAAAATCCGAATGTTTTGACGCGGCGCTAACGAGATTACAAACCAGCGGAGCCCATGTTTAAGTTGATGACTGACGGGTGCGTGATTGAGCCGATTTAAGCCCGTGGAGTTTTCATCTCGGATTTAAATCCAGTTCCGGCCGCTTTCCCTGGATGATTCCAGCAACGCGTGTGTGATTGCAGGCAAAAAAAAAAAACGTCCCTGAATCTATCGCAGCTCGACGTGATGGTTCAACCCAAATTGTTTGCATCACTTTCTTCGAGCCCGAGTGGAAAATTCGGGAAGTCTGACTTACCCGAAACATTCTAGTCCCCTTTGCCTCCCGACTCCGGGGCGTTCTAATATCTAATGTGGTCTCGGCGTGTCGGCTCGACGTTAAACGTCGAACGCGAAAGACGGGACGGCGTTCGCCTCGCGCCATTAGCAGAGGCCGCCGAGGCCGAGGGAACGGGTCTGAACAACCTTCTCGCGATCATTTCAGTCACCCCCATCCTTCCCCGCCCCAAACTAACTGCGCCAGGTTCAGGTCCACAACGCGCCTCCGGGGGGACGACGACTGCGGGGCCGAACATGCGAACGGGGGCCTGAACTGCCGTGGACCCCGGAGGAGCGGGAATCGGGAGGGAGAGCTGAGCGAGCAAGAAAGGAGAGCGAGACGCCGGAGCCTCCTTTTCAGCGCTCGGCAGCTCCGGAGCCTGGGAACTTCAGCAGCTTGGCCGAGCTCTGAGAAATATCCTGAGCTGTAATGTAAACATGTCTGAACTCTGATCTAGCATGCCCCCCCCAACCCTCCACCCCCTTTCCCAGTTTAACCCAGCATTCTGTGCGAGAGGGTTTGCCGGTGACATCAGGAGCCCACTTTCTCATTTCCTGAGCAGGGTAATGACCCGGGGGGGGGGGGGGGAGAAGGGGGTTTTTGAAGTCTCTGAACCCCGATTGTTCTAAAGGGAGCCAGGAGCAAGATAGCCGACTCGCCTTTGCCTTCTTGAAAGCAGGCCTCGCTGTGAGCCAGCGGAGCCGCGCGGCGCCGCGGGCCACGCCATCAGGGGTTCAGGGCAAACTTAACACGGACATTGTGTTGACGCGGAAACGCACGAGTTGGACGTCCACACCCACTTTTTTTTGCTCCCCCCCCCACCCACCCAATGGCGACTGTGATAAACACGTCTGTTTACGACAGCAGCAGCGGCGGCGGCAACAACAAGTCCAGGAAACTCTGACATGCGAGGCGGCCGACTGGCAGATAAGTGTGAGAACAGATAAGCATCGCGCAACCGTCGGGCCCAGAAACAAAGCCCTAATCTTCTGGCCGGTGCGCTCGAATGCCAGAACCAAACTGACTCATTGACGGCGCGGGTAGACCAGGGTCCCGCCGCGGGCGAGAAACCGCCCGCTGCTTCACACGCGCTTTTTTTTTGTGTCCCCTCCTCGGCTCGCCGCCTGTACGCGCCGCACGTGAAATGCACCTGAAAGTGCTCCGTTTCCCACCGGGTTCCAGTTTCAGCGGCGGATAGGAAAGCACTTGTGGAAAGACACTCCCGAGGCGCAACCTCCACCCCCGCCCTCTTCCCTCTTTTTTTTTTTCTCCCCCCCCACCCCTTCGCACACGATCCTGCCCTCTCTCCGGCGAGGCCAAGCAGGAAAAACCTGACAAACCTAAAAAAGAGCGCTCTCAGCAGAAGGAGCCAAATCAGGCATGAGCAGATAGCTCCGCTCGCCCCCCCTCTGAACAGGCAGACGCACATAAACACGCTCCTCGGCGCCGCGCAGATATGTCTAAGTGTCCTGATGAAAAATTAAAAAAAAACAAACACAAAAAAAAAATGTGTTTGCTGAATCAAACGGGCTTAATAGCCGCGACGGAGCACCGATGTATTAGTCATCCTAAAACTCCCCGTGGACCGCGGCGGCACAGATGAGATTTCTGTGTCTCGAGGTGCACACGGGCGCTTGGAATTCAAACAGAGCGCTGGCGACGGCGGCGGGAGTGCGCCGAAAAAGCACAAATCGACAACAAAGGGATACAGCGGGGACCCTCTAAATCCAAGCCCCTCGGGATTGGAGGTGTTTCAAACCCGGCGAAATGTTCCCCCCCCGGATGAAACACCAAAATGCCGGGGTAAGCTCACGCCCGAAACATCCACATTAGCGAGCTATCGCTGCGCGCTCGCGGGAGACGACGCGAGAGGGCGGTTCACGGTCGGCGACGTTCAAAACAACCAAGAAGGCGTTTTTTTTTTTTTTTCGTTTTTTTTTTCCCGCGAGCTCATCCCGCCTCGCACTGCGGCTGAACTCGGAAACGCGCGGCCTTGCTGTTCTGAAACTGCGCCGAGAACCAGGCGCGTTTGACACACACACACACAAGAAAAAAAAAAAAAAACAAACGAAACAAAACAAAACACAAAAAAAAAAGAAAAAAAAAAACCACAGCAGAACCTGCACCATCAGGGATAAGATGCTGCAGAGTCGACGCTGATTGTGTGTTTTCCCGCAGCGGTTCATCCGGAGGTGAGGCTGTTACCTTGCGAGCGCTGCCAGAGGACGCAGACGTCAGCGCAGACAAGGACGGCAGCCGGCGCGCGCGCGAGAGGCGTTCAGGGGCGCCATCCGGCAGAGACTATTTAGCCCGTAAAAGGGGCCTTGGGGGGCCCAGTTGCGCATCACCTTGGACGGCGGCGGACCGGACTCGGCCCGCCTGGACCGTCACACACGCGCGCCGGGCGGGCGCAAACGCGGCCGCCGCTCGCATCTGCGTCGTTTCCTCGAAGATCCCGGCGATGAGACGAGCCCGCTACATGGCTTCGGCAGCGCTCTTCAAAGACAGGCACAGCCTTCTCGCAGGCGGCTGAATAAAACATGAGGCCGCGCGCGCTGGGGTGTGTGTGTGTGTGTGTGTGGTTGAGTGGGTGGGTGTGTGGGGTGGTGGGAAGAGGGATGGAAAGGAAGGAAAATGAGGGTGTTCTTAAGACACCGCTACGAGAGATACTGTATCACAGCTCTTGCGAGGGCCTTTGATTTGACACACATCCTCACTCCCCTGCTGCGTGTCTGGAAACTTCCGTCTCCCTGGATTCATACGTGCTTCTTTTTAATTATTGTTGTCTTTTTTTTTTTTTCTTGTTTTTGTTTTTTTTTGGCTTTTATTGCGTTTTGTTTCCCGCCTCGTCTGCGTGAGTGCGTGCGCGCGCGCGACTGTCACGACTTGTTAGAATCTAAACGGGTCCAGAGGAGACAGGAGGCGTGCTAATTTTCAGGTGGAGAGCGCTGCATGCAAATTGCCAGGTTCAGAGATGTCCCAGATTTACGGCGCGCCGCTTCCAAGGTGCCGCCGCCGCCGCTGCGTGATACCCAGCGTTTGCTGAGCCCTGTCTTTTTAAGACAAACTATCCTACTTAAAGCCATCATCTATTCGATGCAGGACATTTTTAGACGGATCCTGTACCAGCCTGACTCATTATAACGCAAATGCACAACAAACAAAAGAGACAAAGAGTGCGCTTGAGTCAACAGGGCGGAGTTGAGGAACTGCTAAAACCGCACTGTGAAAAAGGTGCTGATTTCCAATCCCAACCTCGGTTTTAACGGCGGGATTCCGGCTCCACTACGCCTGGTTTCCTTACGCGGAGCCTGTTTATAGTTTACTAGTCGCAGATTTCATATCCCTGCGGTCATGCACGTCCCACGGCGAGTCCCGTCGCCGCGCGCTCACCTTAGCGCCGGGTCACTCGCGGACCTCATCTATCCTCTTTCTTAATGTGTCCACGCTCATCAAATGTCATCAAATCTTGCCGATCTGGAGCTCCGCCGGGAGGCTCGTGAGTTTGGGGACAATCTGGGTCAGGCTTGCTCAGATTCGTCCCGGAGCGTCGCTTGCTCGCTTGCTTGCTTGCGCGCCTCTTTCATTTCCATAAACTCGGCCGCTCTTTACGAGCAAAAGTCCCCCCAGCTCGCGAACAACTTTAAACTTTGCTCTCTCACCGCCTAATTCGGCTCTTTTCCCTTCTTCTACTTCTTCTTTTTTTTCTCTCATGCATCTGTTGCCCTGAACACACCGTGTCTTGTAGGGTCTTTTCCAGGAAAAAAAAAAAAAAAAAACCACTGATGCACAGGAAATGATACATGTTCTCCGGCATTACCGACATCATTAGGGGCCGGGTAGTCAGCAGCAGGACCGACGAGGGAACGGCCATCTCCCGAAGGCAGGAGCGGCACGGAGCAATCTGACGGATTAACAGCTTCCATTTGACCACATATCTGAGTTAATGATTTGCTGGACACCCCCCCCCCCCCCATTACCCCTACCCCGACTTATTCCAGCACGATAATAGAAATGCAGTCCCTATAATATGCTCGCTAAAGGCGGTTATTAACGGACAAGAGATTGAAAAATAAAGCCCCTCCGAGAGTTGTCAGACGCCGTTGAGTCACTTACAAATCTGGCGTCTGGCTTGGCAATCAAAAGTGAAGCCTGTTGAAGCCGCGCAGCTAAGTTGTTCGGAGCACATGTGTACGCGATGTTATCGCAAAGCGCGTGTTGACCGGGGGGAGCCGGGGACGCTCATTTCATGCGAGGCTTGGCCGGGAGACGATACGGCGGCTATTAGCTTGAGTCAGAATCAACACGCTGTCCAAACAAACACCGGCGAGAGGCGGCAATATCCTGGAAACTGACAGGCCACAAAAAAAAACAAAAAAAAAACTGGCCCTGTGTGTGTGTGTGTGTGTGTGCGTGCGTGTGTGTGTGCGACATTAACCCACCACTCCTCCCTCCCCGTCCTCGAAGACAAACTCTGCTTACGCACATCTAGCCGATGCTACGGATTCATAAGCCGCTAAATCCGACCGGAGCGGCATTTGTAAAAAGGCGGCGCCGCGTTGCACCGAGGATCCCTTCCGCCGCGTGTGGCCGCGATCAGACGACTCAACGCGGGAATTTATAGACGGAGGGTGGGGTGGGGTGGGGGTGGGGGGCATCCGCTTTGGCGTCATGTTGCGATCTGAAATTAAACCGCAAACATTGTGAAGTAGAAAACAGGATTATCTAATAAACAAATGTCATTAAATTAAATTCGGTTTCTGATGCAGTTAAGTATATTGCCTCAAAATGACACATTTACAAGTTTTTCCTCTCGGCAGGTTGGCTACTCGGGGAGCTCCGAATGTGCTGAGCCTACCCGCCTCTCCTAGCTCTTGCTCGGCTAGTTAGCTAACTGGCCGGCTAGCGTCCCGTCCGCCCTCTAGCGTCTCCTCCCGCCATCGCTCCAGCACACCACACGCGTCAAAGATCCCGAAAGCTGCGCCCGCCGGAGAAGCTCCCCGCGTCCTCCTGTTGGAGATCCTCCCCCCTGAAATTCCTGTAATCGATCCGCTGCAGTTTCAAAGCAGAAATCACCCCCCTCCCCACCCCCCCCGCCGTGACACCGATAGCTCATTTTGCACATGATACGTCTTGTAACACATTGGGGGAAAAAAAATCTAACGTGGGTGTTAAATGAGGTTAAAAACTTGCTTTTCAGCGGAGGTTGGGCGGAGGGGGGCTTTAGACGAGTCCCGCGGTGGATGGCGAAGGGGGGGGGGGCCCAAGTCCTACTGAAAATCTTGGGGTTGACATGTTTGTGTCTGGGGTTGGCCATTGTCGGCCGGTCTGGGTTCCCGTGTTCTGCTAACAATTACCCCTTTAACCAAAAATACTTTTGCTCAAACCAACTGGAACCCTGACGACACACAGCGCGGTCTGCGAGAGGGTTCCAGGGTTCTGGATGTTCGGGATTGGCGTTACGAGAGGCGATTCGCGAGAAAATCGCAGCGACAAACTGAATACACATTCCCTGGAAAAAAAAAAACACACACACACACACACACACCACGCGTGAGGAGAATTGGATTGAGCCCAGTGTTTAAAGCATATCTGGGAATGGGCACTAATCCCAAATAGAAGGAGGAGATTAACAGATGGCTTTACGACAGTATACGGAGGCCTATCTTAATGTCTTTTAATCAGAGCGCCGCGAGACGCTCGACTCATCTCGCCGCCGCCGCCGCCGTCCGCACAATGAGACGGGCTTAATCACGCCGGGCTCACGGCGCAGCCGCGCTGTCAATAAACAGCAGACCGCAGCGTTTTCCGGGCCGCACTAAAGGGAGCGGCCATAATTCAGCTTTCAGGGCTAACTAACAGCCGGCTCCCGGACGTAAAAAAAAAAAAGTTTATCTTCGCGCCACGCCACGGGGAACGATCTGCGGGATGAGCGGGGATCCGGCGCCGCGTCCACCGTCCCCACACCCTGGGTGAGGCTGTGGGTGGCCCCTGCAAGGACCCCGGGGTGGGGGGAGGGGGGGCGGCTAATCATCGTTACGAGTCGTGGCCGAGCCAGGCCGGGATCGGACCACCGGCACATCTGACTCAGGCGGTTCAGCAGCCAAACGGGGCATGCCTGGAAACACTACAGGCACCTCGTGAAATCTTATGAAACACACTCTTCCCGCTCCCCTATCTTGTTAGCCGTCTGGCAGATTAATCTTTTTTTTTGTTTGTTTATTTGATTTGATTTTTCTGTTGTTGTTTTTTCCTCTCGAGGGATCGCGATCCCCGAACCATGGGAAAAACCAGCGATCTCCAACCCAAACCCCCCCCCCGGAGGTTGCCAAGCTTTCACGTGGCCACGATCACGGCAACTCGAGGGGTCGACCCGGAAGATCCGCGCGGAGGACGCGGTTGCACGGTTTGTGCTTTTCGAACCGCTAGACGACCAGGATGTCTCACATAGTGGCTTTTAAAGGGGAAAAAAAAAAAGAGAGAGAGAGCCGCAGTCTTGGGGTGGACACACACACACAGACGCGAGCACACACACACACACACACACGGTCGCAAGTTGGCAAACACCACAGAGGCAGAGCACATGCTGCCCAAGGCCTATATAGTTCCCAGATCTGTCACTAGAGCAAGACTGGGAAATAACAAACCCCCCACCCCCCAAACCCCCCACCATCCCCCAGTGCACGCAGACCTGTTAATCACCAGGCATCACTTGCCTACTAAATTTTCAGGGCCTGTTTGACTTTAAGTAAACACGTGCAGGAAATGTATTCAGTGGCCCTAAACATTTATAAGGAGGTGGGGCGGTTGGGGGGGTTTGGTAAGTAGGGGGGGGGGGGCTCGTGCTTCAAACAGTTTCATGGCCAGCACATCTCTCAAGAAGGTGCTCAGCGAGCCGTTTGTTGAGCGCGCGCTAATTGGCCGTGGCAACACGCGGCGGGCGACGCGGCGGGCGACGCAGCGGCGGCAGCGTCAGCCGGCGCTCCAGCCTTCGGTTTCTGCGCTCGATATCCGTATTGTTGCCAGACAATGAAATTGAATGTAATACATTGCTCGTGTTTTGTAAGCTCCACTCTCTGACCTATTTTCTGCGCTGAATGAATTTACTGATACTATCGTGAAAAGGAG
Source organism: Dactylopterus volitans (assembly GCA_901007715.1). Classification (NCBI taxonomy): domain Eukaryota; kingdom Metazoa; phylum Chordata; class Actinopteri; order Syngnathiformes; family Dactylopteridae; genus Dactylopterus; species Dactylopterus volitans. The sequence continues at coordinate 9,302 of CAAKHG010048591.1, forward strand.
GGCTGGTGGGGCGGGGGGGGGCGGGATTGGAAAAAAAAGAAGTAGTTGCGAGAAAGAAAGACGAATAAAAAAAAAAAACACAGTATAGCATGAATATTCAAGAGCTTCCGATTATTTCATGAAAGCATTATGGGGGGAAAATCATTTTTCCCCGCGTCCGCGGATAAGTAAGTGCTCATCTCGTCTTTCCAATTTCTCAAATTTCATCTAAAAGAATATCCTTTGTTAATCTGGCCTCCGCGAGCGCCGTCGTTAAGTGCTGCTCGCTCCGCGCCCCCCCGCCAGTCGTAATCCAGCCGGCCGTTTGCCCCCCCACCACCACCACCACCACCACCCCTCACTCACTTGCCGGATTGCAAATTCCAATGTGAACAGTCAATAACATGCGCAGATGTGACTGCCCCCCCCCCACAACCCCCAGATGCAGAAGAATGCGAAAGGGTGAACGTTTCTCAGTCTGCTCTCTTTTGAAAGCGGAGTTTGTTGCGTATGCGCCGGTTCTGGTCGCGAGAGTTAGCGCTAAACCCGAAGAAAGAACCCTCCCACCGGCCCCCCACCCCCATCAGCATCCGCGCCGAGCTGGATGTGCCGCGGAGGCATAAAGCGGGATGTCAGCAATGGGCGTCGTCACCATTCGCGATGGGGAAAAAAAAAAAAAAAACCATATTAACCTCGGGGGCTGATATAAACACGGACGCCAGGACTTCATTTCCTCCTTTGCCCCGTCTTGCCGCGCTCATCAGTTTTATGTGGAACACGCAAGTCCAGAGTCAACATCGGTTAAAGCAAAGAGAACGAGAGTAAGAGAGAGAGGAGCGGCACGCGATAACGGCGTTCCCTGACCCCCTTTTAAGACAGCCGGTGTGATCCGCGCCGTTTTGTTGGCTCTCGCTCGCCTGACGTGTTCCCCTTTCATGCCGCGGTGTCGCAAATCGGGGAACATCTCCTTTCTGTGTCCTGACGAGGGCGCAGTCGGATAACACGCGTTTTAAAAAAAAAAGAAAGAAAAAAAAGGTCACGCCGCGCCACAAACGGGCAACAGCCGCCGCCTCTTTATGGCTTTCCTGGAAAAATAAATAAATATATATATATGTATATATAAATATCACATTGATTATTTTCCATCCAGCGTCTCAGGCAAATCTGCAGCAGGAACATCTGCAAGCGTTCCCCTTTGGCATTATCGAAATGCTGCTTGGGGGCGGAGGGTGGGGTGGTGGTGGGGGGGGGTGGGGGGGGACTCGCGTCTCCTTGCTGAACTCCCTGGTGCCCGGTGGAAAGAAAACAACAAAATAAATCTCGCATCTCGCCGGCCGGCCGTGCCCTGAACAGATGCCATACAGGAAGTCGGCCCTGTCAGCACTCGCAGGCGCACAGAGAGTCCTGCTGTGTTCCACTGTTAGGCCTCACCCCCCCCACCCCCCGACCGCCACCACCACCTCCCCTCCACCCTCGCCTCTCTCTCGCTCTTTGAGGGCAAACACGCAAAACGCGACGCTGCCAGAACGCTCCGGGCCCGGCGTCCTCGCCCATTCCGGCGGCCTTCAGCGTCAACACATTTAAAAAAAAATAATCATAAAAAATGGCCGCTTCCGAGCGCCACTTTGAGGAGGGACGGGTGGCGTTCCCGGCGTCCCACATGTCGTTGGATCGGGGCAGGCGCCCGGAGATGCTGACGAGGGGGTTTCCGGTAAATGCGGAACATCAACATGGCCCCCAAAAATTGCCCCCACCCCCCGATCACCTGCCACTTCCGGGGCACCTTTAACCCACCAGCTCATCAAACCAGGAGTTTTGTCACTCTGCTTTTCAAACATTTCCTGACTCCTGACTTTTTTTTTGTTTTCTCTTTTCTTGATTCAGTCACCCGGGACCTCACCAGGAGCGAAGGCGCGCAGGGAGCCTGCGCTTAGAACCCTTGGCACACGAGCACCGGGGCAGTTGTGCGTCGACTGACCGGTGGAGTCGCACGTTGCCGGGGCAACAGCGAACATCCCGCCCCGATAAAGACGATTATTTAGCACGTTGATCATTATCACCCCCCCCAAACCTCCCCCAAAAAAACCCCTAAAAGTACTCACCGCTATGCGCGTGGAGATCTTCTGGTCGCCCTCGGAGCCCCTCTGCTCTCCGTTGGCCCTGCCGTACTCCGGAGGTTGTTGGCTCGAGCCCCGGCCGCCTTTAGCCTTTCGGTTCCCGGGCCCCTGGTGGACCAGGTTGAGGAGGTGAAGCGTGCTCTCGTGCTCCCGGTCCGAGGTCTCGGCCTGACCCCGCTGGTAGCGGTTCTCGCAGGTGGAGTGGTGCCGCCTGCACAGCTCGATGCGGGCGCGCAGGCGCTCCACGATGGCGTTGTGCAGCTGCGGCACCGCGGAGCCCCTGGAGGTGCCCACCACCGGCCCGCCGCCGACCCCGGCGGACATGGAGCCCAAACCGACACCCAGCATGGGAGCGAAGGCCCCCGCGGCGGACTGAGCCGGGGTCGCCTCTCCCATCCCAGCAGGTCCCCCACCCCCCACCACCTCCCCCTCTACCCCCACCTCACCCGCTCCCGGCAAGTTTACAGAGACCGAGGTCCACGGAGCTCCTGGCGGACCACAGCGCGGGCATGGACGGGAAGGAGGCGCGCGGGCTCCCGCTACGGCCCCATGCGGAGCGGGGGGGGAGCCACCGGACAGCGCGCGCGCGCGCAAAAGTCAGCGGGAGAGACGCGCCGCGGCCGCCGCCGCCGCCGCTCCGCGGAATGCGCGCCGCCCGGTCGCGCCGCCGCCGAGCTGGACAGAAACGCCGCGCGGACGCGGAAGACGGATGGAACTCTCGGCCGCCGAGCGCGATAAGGTCACCGGAAAACTTCTAGGCCCACCGGGTGCGGGAAGAGACATTATCAAGTCCTCGGTGTTCCAGCGTCGTGGCGGCGGATCCTTTTTTTTTTTTTCTTCTCTCTTTCTCGCCCCCTCCTCCCCACCAGTCCGGTGGGGGGACCGCCGCGTCAGCTTGTAATTAAAACTGAAAATGATTTACAAATATGAAAAGGTTCGCAGCTGGAATGGGTCCGCGCCTGCCCGACAACCACCACCACCACCACCTCCTCCTCTTCCTCCTTCTCCTCCTCCGCCGCCGCCGCCGCCGCGCTCACAGATTAACAACCTTCATTGTGAAACGCTCGCACGATTCGCACGCACCGCGCCGCACGCAACGCGCAACTTGACTTTCCGCACGACGAGCGGGAGCCCCGCGTCAACGTCGCACATCCGCGCCGCCGCCGCCGCCGCCGCGCTCATCAGACACGGAGCATAGAAAGTCCAAAAAAAAATAGGTGGCGGCGAAAATATATATATATAACCAAAAAAAAAAGAAGAAAAACACCCGTCAAATTCCACTTAACTTCAAGACTCACGGCATTTTTCTTTTCTCTCTTTTCTTTTTTTTTGGTGGGGAGATTTTTGGGGGGGTTGTTCCGAGATTAATCCTTCCTCTCTCTCGTGTGTGTCCGCGCGTCGGTCTCCATCCGGATAAAAAGAGGAATCTGCTTCAAATTACAAGTCCAAAAAAAAAAAGAAAAAAAAAAAAAAAAGAAGAAGCAGGCAGCAGTGGCGGAGGAGGCGCGGAGAGGGGCTGAGGGGGGCTGAGGTGGTGGTGGGTAAGGGTGGGGGGTGAAGGGGGGGGCGCTGCACACTGCGATTGAAATCCGTCTCAAATAGTCCCATTGACAATCGTTTGTCCGTGTGGTGCACCGAGGCAACAGCGGAGCGACTGCACACACACACACACACAAACACACACACTCTCTCTCTCACACACACACACACACACAGACCCTCATTGTATGAACATTCCTCTTCTGACATGAGACACTCGGCGTGGATGCAACGGGGGTGCGGATGCGCACTCTAGTGGCGCAAAGGGTGAACTGTCCCGCAAAATGTTTTTTTTTTCTTCTGTTGTTGTTGTTTTTTAATGGTGAGACCACAACGCAAAGGGGGGGCCTCCGTCTTATCTGGCGTGTTTTACAAAATTAAAAGCAAAAATGTGACTCGAATCTGCCAAGGTGGGAGTTTTGGAGATCGGAAAGGCGGTCCGGCTTCTTCAGACTGCATTTCGATTGTTTTATTGTTTTCCCTTTTTAATTTTTTCCACCACATGGAAGGTGACTCAAGCCGGGAATATCCACGCCAGTGTATCATTCCACGCGGGAGCGCCGAGTTGACGCGCTGAGCTCGACGCTGCCCAAGAGGAAGCGAAACCCGCGACTTGCAAATGGGCCCCCGATAAGGAAATTTGTCTAAATATGGGACTTCGGTGCCCGCCCACACGGCCCTTTGATGGATTGGCCGTTGAGTCTGCAATTACGGACAATGGACAATCTCCATAACCACCTGGCCGACCCGGAAGCCAGAGTCATTCCCGCCTGTCAGACACTGATATCCTATAACTGGGCCCTTCGGTCACTTGGAGCCTTAATGTCACTCGCTCTTCACAGCTGGACTGCAGAAATATACTCTGTTAATGATGAGAAACATTTTAGTCCTGCAATTTGACTTCACACCTGCATTAATTCCAGCTTCTTCTTTTTTTTTTTTTTTTTAAAGAAGAAGAAATCAGACTATTTTGTCTCTGATGGGAGGGGGGGAAAAGAAAGAAAGAAAAAGAACCCCACACAGCTCTGGAATGTTGAAACACGGCGGAGCCCGACTGTAAAAATCCGGCCGAATTTCAACATACCCAGTGGAAAAAAGCTCAAAAGTGTCCGGCTGAAGTCGAGCCGAGAAAAAGGAGGTTAAATCCCGGAGAAACTCCTTTCGGGTGTTGCGCTCGCGAAGGTTCGCTACGCCGCCCGCCTCACAAAAGACGCACTGTTCTTTTTGCGAGGGTTTTCTGGCAGGATATCCTTATGGCTCATGGGAGCTGATAGAGAACCCATTATCCCCGCGTGGGAATGTCATTCTTTTCCCCCCCGCCACTCAGACACCGCTGGCACACACGCGGACCGACGTAAAACAAATATCATCTGTGGGCCCGGCAGGTTTGGGACTCGGGCTGAAAAGGTATGCTTCTTTTCACAACGTGTTTCGTCTCTTTTTTTAGACGTCTGACTCATAAACTTGCAGCTGATTAGTCATTTTAATTATTTTTTTATTCCATTTTTTTTTTTTAAAGATAATGACATATGAGTCATCGGTCATTCCTGAAAATGGCAGTCGCACCTTGAGGCACAACAGCATCCATTTAATAAGAGTTTGGGAGCTCCGGTAGACGTCATTTGTAGCCCTATTTCACTAAAACATAAAGTAGCATTAAGCAGTAACTCTTATTTTAGTTTAGCTGCATCGGCAAGCTCCATCTGGCCCGCCCGGCTTCTGGAGCGACGACAAAAATGACCTCAAGAAACACCAACCTAGGGTCCAGATGAATGACTGCAGTGAGTCTGCACTGCTGTTTAGATGGATCGCTGCAGGCGGCGCTGTGGCTCAGCCCCGCGAGGGCATCTGCGCACACACATTTTGAGGGGGGTGGGGTGCTTGTAGGGGGTGAAATCTGAAAGAAAGAAAGAAAAAAAACAAAAAAAACCTCTCGCATCAATCAGATTCCTGCGGCTCGATGTCATCCGGTCTCACGTTTCAACCGAAAGTGTGGCCCTTCGCTCACTGGGGAGGAAACCTGTCCACTCCTGTCCAAACTGCACCGCTTCCGCGCGCCCCACGAAACCGATTTTGGGGTTCTAGAAGCGGCGCGCGGCAGCACTGGGCAGCATTGCAGCCCGCCGGCGGTGTGTGCGTCGACTTTCGCAGGCGCATGTGGGTGGAAGTTCAACCCCTGAAGCAACACAATGGCCTGTCATCAGATACTTTTTTGGGGGTGGGTGGGGGTGAGAAATGAAGGGCTGCAGGTGCCGCGCGGCGCCACCGGGGGCGCCAGACGTCCGACTCGGGGAGCATTGCCGAACCCTGAAAGAATGTGCTGTTGAGAGTTTGGTGTATGTGTGTGTGCGTGTGTGTGTGCCACAAAGAAGAGCTCCTAACACCGCATGCTCACTTCTAGATTTATTCTATGTCCACAGTTTAATTCTACCATTATACAGGAATAACAAAGTCTTATATTGTGTATCCCAAATGAACTGTACCACGCTACCGTCACACTGGCATCGCATTTCCGTCATATTGCTTCGCTAAGTCGAGACAGTATGCAAAACATCGCTGTTAGTAGAGAGAAGGCTTCGGCTGTTGTCGTCGTTTTGTTTTTTTTTTTGTTTTTTTTTGTCTTTTTTTTCCCTCTTTACAATTGTCAACAGCAAAAAAAAAAAAAAAAAAAAAAAAAAAAAAAAAAAAAAAAAAAAAAAAAAAAAAAAAAAAAAAAAAAAAAAAAAAAAAAAAAAAAAAAAAAAGGAAAAAAAAAAAAAAAAAAAAAAAAAAAAAATTTGTCTCTTTTTTTTTTCC
>CAAKHG010048591.1:16505-29264 GCA_901007715.1 Dactylopterus volitans
TTTTGAGTGACTGTGATCACTGGCAAATCCTCACTATGCCAGGTTGCTTTTTGCAAAAACAGCACAGCACAGAGTCATCGTAGTGCACTTTTGTTGTTGTTTGGTTTGTTGTGTGTGTCCCCTCCTCCTCCTCTCCTCGCTTCAGACGCATCAAATCTCAGACAGTCGACACAAATAATTTTACATACGGGAAAAGGGATTACTCTTCGGAGACGTCGCTGCAGTGCGTCAAGGACGCGGCGGCGTGGATGGGCCGAAGCGTGAATGTGGCATTTTCCTTCCGCTCAGCTCTTACGTACAGTCTGTGGAAGACGGCGACGGCCGTACCCTCCGACCCCGAGCATGTGAGCCGCTAAACCCACGCCGCGCCGCAGGTCCAGTTCGCCGGCCCGCCAGCTCTTTTAGAAACGTGGCTCGGGGGGGGCCGGGGGTAGAGGGGCTCATCCCTAATTGAAACTGAGGCGACGGTCATGCGCGGTTACCGTGAGGGCTTCTGATGCGAGCCTTCATGTACTCACGCCCCCCCCCACCACCACCACCACCACCACCATCCACCTCCCCTTTACCCAGACGTGCGCTGCTAAGCTGAAATGATTGCCTGCGGTGAAAAATAATCTCTCCACCGCTTCTGTGGGACTCAGCACAAATGATGGATTGAAGTGAAAGGAGACGGTCTTGCCCGCATGCAAAAAAAACCCCCCAAAAAACAAAAAAAACGGAGTGCATCTGTCTTGGCATTCCTGAGACCAGTAGGCGTGCTTGTACGGTATCTTTATATGCTTATCAACCGGTTAGCTTCTGCTTCTCTTTAAAAAAAAAACAAAAAACGGGGGAACAATCGGGTCGATCGCCTGCTGGGTGCGAAAGAAACAGGAGTCCAGCCGTTGCAGGTCGTTTCGGAGGGGACGGCTTCGATGGAGAAGGTCGGATCGCAGGGTTAGAATGATATTTTTCATACCTATTTGTCCACAAGGTCTGCGTGAGGAGCTTTGGCGGGGCGCTTCAGCCGCGCGGCCTGATATCCTGCGTGTTAGCAGTGCACTGGAGCAACAATCGTCATAGAGAACAGGCATAGGATAGGTTATGGCTTTTTTTTTTTCTCTCTCTCTTTTTTTGGTCAAAACATTTCAGTCTTAAACAAGCCCAACCGGAAATCACAGTGACGCTCCGGGGACGACGCCAGAGATGCCCGACTTATGATTGGAAGTCTGGGTTTTATGTTGGGTTTTTTTTTGGCGACGTGGCGGTTCAGTGTCAGGACTTGACTCCCTTGGCGGGTTCAGCAGACTGCCGCACATCGGTCCACTCCTGCATGGTGCTCTGGAGCGCCTGGGTCTTCTCCTTGTCCACCTGCACGTAGTCCACCTTCTCGTCGGACGTCACGGACGACGTGGAGGGCTGCGGGAAATCGGGAAGAGAGCGGGCGTGAGACTCCGGCCCGGTGCCGAGGATGCGAGACAGGAACATGCGTGAATCTGCTACGTGTTTTACTTTTCGGTGGGGGCTCGGCGACCCAGGCTGGAAGTCCAGCGCTAGGTAGTCCACGTTGCCGCACTTGCGGAGGGCCGGGCTGCTGGTGCCGCTCACGGCTGGGGAGGTAGACGCTGGGTTCTGCTATTGGGGAGGTAGCGCAGAGGGTGAGAGTGGCGCGACATGCAAGCGGATCGCCCAAAAGCGAGGAACGCAACGCGCCGGTTTCCAACCCCCCCACTGGCCCCAGCTCCAGCTGCTGAGACTTACCATGGCCACGTAGTTTTCCTCGCTGTCCGCAGAGTCGGTGCTGGTGATGCTTTGCGTGGAGATGGGGCGGCAATGCTGGGAGGACATTGAGTTCATGGCGGGCCTGAGGGGAAGCAGACAGGACTGTGAGTGCCTCTACCTTCAGACCCCCGGCGGAAACGGGAACACAGCGCCGCGTGTCCAAGGCCCCCCCCCCCCCCGCCCCCCCCCCCGATATGAGACTCACATGGGCCGCGTCCAGGACATGGTGACTGGGCTCTTAAATGGCAGCTCATCAATGAAGCCATTGTTCTTCAGATCGAGAGGTGTTGGCTTCGCTGTGGGGAAACAAGGGCGGGCTCAGTCAAGAAAAATCATTGTCATCTCGAAAACGATGAGCCAAGCGGCCTTCGGAGCTGACCGGAGGCCCAGAATTGTGATTTTAAAACATAAAAAAACAAAAAACACTCACATTTCCTGTTAGGTTTGAGGTTGCGGTTGATGGGTGGCGGCGTGACATCGCTGAGACGGCTGGGCCGGTGACACAGGGAGGCGCTGCTCCCCTTGCGGGCAGGTAACGTTGCCGAGAATCCCGGGAAGTCAAAGTGATGCGGCCCCGGGCTCATGGGGATGTAGATATTCTTAGGACTGTCAGCCTGGGCAGCGCTGAGTGGCGAGGAGCCAGGATTCATGGGCACGTAGTTGTCATCGGAGTTGCCGCTGTCTGAGCGAGTCAGAGGGGCTTTGGTTCTCTGGTGTCAGCAGGGACGGGGGGAAGGAGGGGGGACGTGACTCTCTTTAGACAATCTGGGCTCGAAAAAACGGAAAAAAAAACAGCCGAGGCGCGCGCGCGCGGGGGGAGTGACTCACCAGATAGGAGCTGAATCCATCGTTGACAGACTCCACCGACTGGCCTGAGCTGTTGAAATGGATGGGACGGTGATGGCTGTTAGTTTCAAAGGAGGAGCCTGTGGAGAGAGCCGGAGAGGGAGGAATCAATATTTTCCACCGCTTTAGACTCGCAGAAGTGGGAAAAAAAAAACCCTGCTCCTTAAGTGTGGGGGTTACAACGCCAAACCTGCATGAGTCAGATATCGTACAATAACCGCCGCAGTGTAGCTTGATCCACCGCCCGAGGTTTTTCCAGGAGTGAACTCGCGTTCCCGACGGGGCAAAACAAGAAGGGGACGAGCGTGTGATTAAACTCTCCGCTACGTTATAATTAGCCTCTGCGGCACAGGTGTGCGAGCGGCCCGTGGCCTCAGGAAACGCGGGTTACAGGTCGGGTTCCCGTCTCCGGCTATGCGAGGAGCTTTGGCAAAAACAGCGAGCAGGGCGTAACAAGAGGACTGGCATTGTGTCCGTCTATGAGTGCCTCTTTTGCTTTTTTTTTGCTTTTTTTTATTGCTTATCAGCCTGGAACGAGGCATTCTGGAGCACGGCGCATGGCTTGGATTTCATTAGCGTCTCGGCGAAGACCAGCCAGCCGATAGACTGGCCCCTTTGTCTCTGCTCAGCTGCCGGCGGTTTAATCGGCGAAACGAAAGACGGAGGGGAAGGAGGGGAAAAAAAAAAAAAAAAGTGAAAGAAAGACAGACGAGGGAGGAAGAGGAAGTGCGAAAAAAAAAAAAAATTCTGTGATACCACAAGAGGATGGAGGGGTTTTTCATTTGAAAACAGGAAACCGGCGAATTGCGTAATTTCATCCAAAAAAATAAATAAAAAAAAATCTGTTTGTGTCAACTGCGGTTGTGGTCGAAAGCGCGACAGCAGTCATTCCGAGCGTTGGAGCGGCGAAAGCGGTCGGCGAAAGCAGCCGGCGTACCTCTGTGCAGCCTGATGTTCTCAACAGCGGGCAGAGTGTTCCTGCGCGGGATGACCGACACCGCCGACGTCGCCTCTCCGTTCTGGCTCCCGACGGACTGCGGGCTCCCCCACGGCACCTCGGACCCCTGGCTGGGCTTGGGCGGCCGCGGCGGCGGGGCGCTGGAAGACTCGGAGCTGGAGGGGGTCAAGGCATTGTGGTTCTTGTCGAACGTCCGCGGGATTTGGTAGAAGGAGCCGGGCGTCGTGGGGAGGTCGTAGTTGTCCGGCGGGCGCTCGTTGCCGTGCGTGGCGGCGAGGGCGTTGCAGGGCGTCTGGAAGGTGTAAACCTCCTCGCTCTCCGGCTCCGTCTCGCCGTGGGCCGGCGCCTCGGAGCCGTAGCCCCGCGGGAGCACGTAGCAGGCCTCCTGCGGGGAGTCGTCGTGCGGCGGTGGCGGCTGCTGCTGCTGCTGGTGCTTCCCCGGCTTGGGCAGGCTGTAGAAGCCGTGCGGCTGGGCGCCCATGCCGTTGAGGCAGTGGGAGAAGCCGTGGGAGAGCTTCTGCACCGCAGAGTCGCTGCCCATGAGCATGTTGCTTCGCGTGGCCTGGGAGAAACTGGCGCTCCTGCAACAAAGACAAGACACACACCTCACATGCGGCCCCATGCGCCTCGGACATCGAGCGGACGCGCTGCCGGCCTCTCGCGAGAAAGGGCGACAGCCACATATCATCGAACATGTTTCACAAAACATGAGTGTGATTGCTCGAATCGCCACTAGATGGCAGTTTAACACCGCGGAAAAAACGCTCGCGCCGGAGCGCGCCTGCTCCTCATGGAGGCACCGCCGCGTCGGTGCTCAGGCACCTACACGCAGCTGCAGCATAAACATCGAATTCGGGTATTTTCGACGAGCTGCTTTTCGTTTACGTGGTTTCCAGCATGCTGATTGAAACGATGACATTACGAGAAATTAAGAACGCCACGACCGGCCCCGCGGTGCCTCAGCCTCTGGGAGGCACCCTCGGGGCATGCCTCGTTTATTCCGGCTCCTCCGCGGGACTTGACCTTGAGCGCCGGCCACGGCTAAGACATTTCTAGTCGGTTAGGCTGAGCAATGGCCCGGCTTAGTTGGCCAACGGTGAAGACGACACACCCTTGACGAGTTGTTGCTTCGTGCCGATCTCTCGCGCGAACACCGGCGTCGCCGCGGGCCTCGAAAGGTTAAAGCTTAATCTTCATTATAAATGCAAAACGCGCTTAAGTGAGCAAATGCATCACTCCCGAGACAATTAATATGGACAGAACATTTTGTTTGCTTCCGACTCCATTCCCCTTTTCCCCGCGTCGGCCCGCGTGCCGGGTCTCATCAGTTCTCGTTTGCGCCGTCTCAGGATTCCAATCATCAGTCAATAATTCTGTCAAACCTCTGCTGTCCATCTGCAATGGGGGCGGGGGCCTTTTTTTTTTTTTTTTTTGGCGTAGATTAATTCATACCGGTGGTGAGCGGAGCGCTGGCGTCTCGCTCTGACATGAATCACGCCCCGCCGCCAGATGTCTGTCTTAATTAGCGGGCCCACCGAGCGGGCGCCGCCGAGGGAGCGACAGGAATATTTGCATAAAGCTGATGAGATGGATTGCGAGGTTTGATTTCCCGGGGTTCCGCGGCGGCAGATTTATGTGCAAATCGCCGTGGCCGAGAGGGGAGGAGGAAGGGGGGGGCGCGGTCCTGCGCGGGGCGAGTCCAGACCTATAGGCGTGATGAATTGCAGCCTCAGCCTCATTGATCATCGACCGCGCCGGCTATCCGCTGAACGGCGTCATTATTAAAGTCGCCTTTTGATTCTCGGAGGCGGGCGGGACGGCAGCGGCGGCAGCGCGGCGGCTGAGGCGAATGCTAATGGGCAAAACTGCATTTAACACGAATATGTGCCGCTTTTGCTCTCAGCCGGGAGTGTTGGTGGATCTAGCTGCGCTTATCCATATGCATGCAGACCCTCAACAAGTATATTAAGTTGGTAATCTTGTGTTCGGGAGCTTCTTTGTGGCTAATGCTGCGTTTTAATGATTGATGCATTAATTGTTCAAGCAGCGATCGCCCCACCCCCCCCCCACCCCTCCACCCCCACTCCCCCTTTTCCAATATTGGATTTGCAGGGAGTTTCACATTAATATGATAATGTACGTATAAAAGGTTATTTGTCGGGTCTTCAATACGCTGGATCAACTAAAATGGATGTTCCCGTCCAATTATTTCTCATCACATAACCATAATCATTAAATATGCTGTATTAGAAAAAAACTCAATCAATAGACCCGCGCCCCCACCCCATGTTCGCAGCATGATAGAATTTTAAATCTAAATCAATTTTAGCGCGCAGCACAAATCCCGTTTATAGATCTCGTTACGAATTCGGTATCATCCATTACCCGTCTGGCTGTTTGTCGGCGTGAGCTTTCGCTTCTGTTTAACGCGATAACAGTTGGGGTGACAAATTTCTCATTTGCATTTCCTTGAGCTGAGCACTTGGAACGGTAGATTCCTCACACACACACACAAGCGCGAGCACACACACACACACAGCATGGACAATTTCCCCCACACAACAGTGGTTCCGGCCCCTTCGGGACCCCCAAACTGAGGAAGCGCCGTAAACCTGTACGTTGACCCGCCACAACGGATAACAGGAAGCTGACACAGGACGCACTCGGGGGTCGTGACCTTTACCGTGCGCTCTCCGTCTTCCTGCTCATGCACTGGTGGAGGAGGAGGTAGTCCTGGGGTGCGCTGTTGGACAGGGCGCTGTGATGTGTGTGGCGCATAGGCACATCGAAGGTGAAGAGGACCGGCTGGCTGGAGTGGATGGGGGCGGACGACTTGCGCTCTCCGGTCAGCGGGGCCATCGAGCCGGGGACATCTGCTCCGACAGAGCGGGGCATTTGCTGCAACCTGCCATCTGCACACAGGAGAATAAGGACGTTATTGACTGGCCGGCTTCCCGGCCCCTCGTCGTCCATTCTCCCCGGACGTCACCGTGCCGCAGTTGCGGGCGCCGGACAGCCAAGTGGCCCATTCCTTAAACATTTTATTCTAATGCCATAATCCTCAAAGTCAAAGGGCGGCGGGCAATTCATTTGAGGGTTTTAAGCCTTTACTTGACCTTGCCTGTGCATGGGAGTCTTGGATTTTGTAGCTTTCAGCCTGCAATCAATAGCGAAGAGGGATCTGTCTCAAGGGAGGAGAGAACAAAGTATCCCTTCTGCTTTTTTTTTTTTTTAGGGGGGGACACAGGGTGCGAGCGACTCAACAGCACATCATCGTCCACAATACAGTTTTCTCGACCTGGGTCAGTGTACTGTGTGTGATTTTTATTGAGCTGGCCGTTGTTGGGCACAGCGGGACTGTGTGAACAAGCGCGGCCTCATAGCCTTATTATTTCTGTGTGACAGTCCTGAGATCAACACTGAAATGCTAAAAAGAAAACATAAATCCGAGATGGGGATACTGCAAATAGACCGGGCGGGAGGCCAGGATGAGGAGGCACAAACACACAAACACACGCACACACACACACTGAGCTGCAGTGGCAGCAGCAGCAGCAGCGAGTGGGCGGCCCACTGATCCATCGACCCATGGTGCTGTGTGCAACACTAGCTGATGGGAGAGAGGAAAATACTTCACCAATCATCCTTTCCTCAAACTAACCTTCTCCCTCGTCTATGCAGCAAAAGCACAGTGGTGCATGATCGTATATACCTTTTTAAAACAATGGCAATTGTTTGCGACATCCATGCGTCTACATATGCATTAAGACATTGTTTGGTTTCGTGCAAAAACAGATAGTAACGCGCAGCACTTTTGTTTTTGTTTTTTTGTCCAACCCACAGTCTAAACCCCAAAAGATATTCAATCTACAGCAATACAAAAACATTTTTAGCAGCAATTGTTGTCATTCCGCGGGGCAAATTACCTCGATGCTGCGCTGCAAATTAATCTACACATCCGCAGAGCGGCATTGCTGCCCGCTCGCCGCATTCTCTCCCGCCCTGCTTTTCCCAGTCAGTCGGACCCTTTACAATGCACCCGCTCTTTAAGCGGAGGGCAGCGCTCTGAGTCATGATGGGCCTCAATCGCACAGAGGCACCGCTGCCGAGACCAGAAAGCACGCACAGATGAGTGAGCATGTCTGTGTGAATGCGGGCCGGCTGCACGGAGGGTGGGGGGGGGGGTGTTCTTGGGCCCACTTAAGCTGAACGAGGTCACGTCCATGCCCGAGGGGGAGAACGCCTCTGCTGTGGGGTGTCCGGACCAGTGGACATCAGCGAGTTGCCCGGTCCCACTGCCACACACAAGCAGGGACTCCCCACCACCACCACCACCACCATCCCCTGCCTGGTGGTCCTCAATTACACCATTGTTCTGGAGTGACTCCACTCTCCCTAGGCCGGCTCGGCGTCATCTTCTCTCTCCACAAAAAGCTGCGTAAAAGCTTTCATCCCATGTGGTGAGTCCTCGGCCCACTAACATGGGTAGATATATTGATTTGTTGTAGACAACTCCTCCCTCCCCTGCCCGGGCGAGCGGCATGGAAAAACACGAGCGGGCGGGACGGCTTCGGCGCTGAGGAGACAACAGTGCTTCGCAGCTAAAGAGGTGAAATGGAATCTTATTAATTTTGAGTGTGTGTGTGTGTGTGTGCCACCTTAGCATGCTTTTCCGCCTGCCCGTAATGATTTTTGATTAACCGCTGCACGCGACAGTTTGAATCAGAGATGAGGCGAAAGATGGCTGATCCAGTCTGCTGGCGGAACAGCCTACATGGCTCATCACTGACACTAATGGGCCTGATGATGTATGCCGCCACTGGGAGGCAGCTCCATCAAGTCAGTCGGACCACAACACAGACGTGGAGGAAAAGAGCAGAAAATAAAAAAAAAAGGAAACTTTCCCCTAGGTGCTTCAAGTAATATTTCTGTCACTGGCTAATGTACTGTGACACTTGGTGTAGCGTGGTAAAATGTTTATTACCCGACATGGGGGCTCATTTATTACGCTAACTCTTACAAAAAATAAATACATATATATATTGCAATACGACACGGAGGGGCAGGTGAAACAAAGGCCAAATACAGCTAAGACAGCTACCAGAAATTGTGTTCTCCACAAATAAGCAGAAACCTCAACATCAAGCGGGAAAGCTAGCATGGTCCACGCAGGGAGATATTACATATAGCACGAAAAGAGAGAATGGCGGAGCGCGGGAGTTCTGCCGTCGGGCGTAGCCGTGGCGCCAAATCGGCACCTATGCCAGTGTCACGCCGTTTGCCGACGACGCTGCGATATCCAGAAAAGATGGGTACGCCTTCTGAACAGCAGTATCGCGGAATCGGGATAAAGAATTCCCCCCGCATCGCATTCCTCAGCTTGGAACAAACATAAGACGGAGAGCAACGCGCTAAAAGACCCCCCCCCCTTTTTTTTGGGTTGGGGAACAACGTATGGCTATTCTGGGTCAAAGAGTGCTTAAGTTCATGTGCAATTTTCCAATTAGGCCCTATAATACATCACCTACTGTCTCATCTGCTCTTCGGCCATAATCTAATAGAAGCCGGCTGCTGGTCTCAGGGGGCCAAAATTAGAACACTGGTGGATCACGTCTGACAAGGACGTCTTTGTAGGGGGCTCATTTCCTCTCAGTCCACTCAGAATTAGAGGAGGACATATGATAATCTAATCTGAAATTACATATAAAAATAGAAAATATCACTGCCCCATTGAATTGAATGAAAGACGGTCTGGTGGAACCGTGAATGGGGAGGAAGCATTTGAATTCAATAGCGCGGTTGCATGCAGTTATCGGGAACCGCAATCGCCCCTTAAATATTCCATAAAAGATAATGATCAAAAAGGCACTGTACACGCCGTCCAACCGCCTTCATTTGGAGCACCAGAAAAGAAAAAAGAAGCAATTTCCCTAATGGTTTCACGAGAGATTGCACTTAAAAATATGGCCTCGGGGCAGAAGTGGCCAACAGTGTTGCAAATTAATGTCGGATACGCGCAGGCTCCGCGGGGCGGCCCGGCGGCGACGATCTTGTGACGGAGAGGCCGAGGTTGGGGCAGGGGGGACACTGGTGGTCTGATCCCCCTCCTCAAGGCCCGCGTCGAAGCGTCCCTGCGAAAAGATCCGCGCCCGCTCACTCGGCGCAAGAGCGTCAGCCATTTGACTCCAAAGCGCATGGACTCGTCATTCCTTACTGCGTCCCAAGGGGATGTGGGGGGGGGGCACACTGTGGGGTCCATTTGCATGGGTGGTAAGTGGAAGGTGGAGGGCGGAGGAGCGAGAGGGGTGGGCGGGGAGCTCTACACGACATAACTGGATGAGGGATGGTAGCTGCAGCAGAGATGGGCCGGGCGCGCACACTAAGGAGACTTGTTTGCACCGAGGGAAGCGTGACGCCCCCGCGAGGAGGGGGGGGGTGGGGTGGGGTGGGGTGGCTACATGAAGCTCAAAAAGACCATTACGCAAAGCAGACACACAGAAGCGTTCCCTGATCACATTACTCCCCCCTCCCGCCCGCCCCCTTATGCCTGCCCCGCTCCGTGGCATCATGTGAGCTCCGCCCTTGACCGCGCTGCAACATCAATTCTCCTCAAAAACCGCCGGGCCGATCAATCACGCAAAAAAAAAAAAGGCCGAGGCGGGCCGGGGCCGGTGAATCACCGAGTTTGGCCCAGGTTCAAAACAACACCTCATTTTCAACGCTCTGACCCGCTTTCTTGCGAGGCGAGTGGGCGGACAAACAACCGCGCCGCAGACGGGTGGACACGGATGGGAAAGTCGAGACGATTCTGCGGCGGAGGGGCGAGTGTTGGCCTTTCCCTCCGTCAAGGAGCGGGGCTCACCTGGATGTGGCCCACGCCAAAACGACAAGGGGCGAATCGCGCTGACAATGCGCAATAAATGGAAAATATAACGTCTGTGTCTGTATGTCAAACTATATTGCAGTGTCTGGGGAGGTGGTGGATTGGAGGGCGGGGTGGGGGTAGAGGGGCGGGGGGGGGCGTTGAGTAGTGACTCAGCAAGTCCTGAAAGGCGAGCAGACAATTTAGATATCGATTCAAGTGCTATTTTAGAGTCCAAGGCACGCGGTTTTGCAAAAGTAATAAAAATCTAACAGCACAGAGATCACTTCTCAGCCATAATTTCCAAGGATGGCACCAGAAGTAGGAGGAAGCAGCAGTAAACCCTTCACTGATAAAAAAAAAAAAGGACATTGTCTGCCTGCCTGCCTGCCTGCAGCTGCCCGTGTAAACACCAATGCAAACGCCGAGCTAAACAGCTGCATACTTCATCCATGTTCTGGTGTACACAGGCGGCAGCTCTGCGGCCACACTCCCGCCGCTTTGTCACAGTATCCGAGCGTGCAAATGATACTGAAGGTCGGTCGAGAGACGGGGGGAAGGCAGACCTCTTCGCATCGCGCAGCCCAACCAGTCGAATTGCATAAACAGTTGCGAAGGCGGGGGGTGGTGCGGGGGATGGGGGTGTGGGTGGGGTCGGGTATAGCACCTTCGCGTTCGTCTTTGCCGCAGGTGAGTATTTAACGCGCCTCCCATTCTAAACATACAACTACAGTCTGAAATCCGAACTGATATTATCACATAATGTGTAACGGATTGGGGGAGAAGTAGGTTACGAAAGAAAGAAATTTAAAAAAATCAAATCAAGCATGTAATGCAATTCCGAAAATGTGCTTGATTTCGTAAAATTACACAACCACTTGGATGCCTTGGGGTTGGTCACATTCAGCCTTTTTTTTTTTTTTTTTTTTTTGTCCTGACAAGGGAGGTTGATGTGTCGCCAATACCGGTCACATTTTAACTAACGAGCTCTGAGGCGCAGCCACCATTCCAAGAGAAAAACAAACATCGATCCCAAACTATAGTGTCTTCCAGGCGGGCTCCTCTTCAATCATTGTTTTCCGGTCGACGTTTCACACGTCCGCCTTCCTTTTTTGCGAGGATGAGCGAATGGGCGGAATACTGGAGCGGGGGGGGGGTTCCCAGACTGCAATTGCCGCGCTCTCGACAATTCGGAAAACGGCAAATCAGATAAGATTACGATCTCATAATGACGGGGGAGATCTCAATAGTAAAAGGTGAGGAAGCCATTCTGAGACGCGGCGCTCCAAGTCAGCCAATCACCCGCCCGGCTCCCCGGCCAGGGTTTGTTATGAACTCCTTCCTTCTTTGTCTCCCTGCTGAGCCTGCTGGTGGAAACGCTGATTTGGTCGTTATTTCTTTCTTCCTTTCTTTTTTTTCTAGTTCTCACATCTTGAGGGCAACATTTAACCAAAAAAACAATAGTTTCTTTTCCAAAAGGGACAGCTAGACAGACAAAATGAAGACGGGGAAAACAAAACAGGGCGGGAGCCGTCCTACAAAAAAAAAAAACAATACTGGAGCACACTTTAGAGGAGAAATAAATAAATAAAAAAAGACTGCTGACAAGTAAAAACCTCATCTCTTGGCTGGGATTATCCTCGTCTGTGAGTTCAAACAACCGGGACAGAGCAGAACAAAGCCCGTGATTGACGAGATGTTGTTCCATTCATTAGATTGTGCTCGGGGGTGGGTCTCCCCGGGTGCAGACACACGCCACACACCCAGCCATCAGTATCTGATAACAGCAGCGCCTAGCCGCAGATTGCGAGGGCTGGAAAACATGCAGCTTTAATGCATGTGTGTGTGTGTGTGTGTGTGTGTTGGGGCGAGGCAATCACGGTAACGGCTGCCTCTTGGAAAGGCCCCCCCTCCCCCCTTTGCTCGGTTCGTCTTGGAATCCGGCGCGCTTGTCCAAAAAGGGGACCGGCAGGCTGGACGTGCAGTCTTCAGGCTCCCTACATCACCGCAGACAGAACAGGCCTGCCCATTGATGGCGGCGGGTGCGCGCCGAGGTCATCCTGGGGTCTCCCGGTTGCCGCGGGACGCGCGGCAAACCGGCGGCAGACCCGCAAGCCGTCCCCTGGCTGCTCCGGAGCGGCAGAAACCCGAGCCCGCCGTGCCATGGAGTGTCATTATTTCAACCAAAAAAAAAAAAAATCAATGCTAACAGAGGGCACTTTGGGAAGGGAGGAGGCGGAGAGTCAAAAAAAAAAAAAGAAAACAAAAGAAAAAGAACCTAAAACGTCAAACAAAGCAGATACACCTGATGGCCTCACCACAAATGTTATAT
>CAAKHG010048596.1:0-10315 GCA_901007715.1 Dactylopterus volitans
AGTGTCAAGTTGCTCGGCTGATTTTGTCCCTTTTGATTTTTGGTCATCAACCGCAACTTTGGCATTAGACTGGCAGATGGATTCTGGCATTTTTGAAGCAGATCTCCCACGCCTTATTGCAGGTAAAGTCTCCCCTCCTTTATCTTCTGTATCAGGCTTATTATCATGTGGTTCAGTTTTTAATTTGACATGAGCACTTGAAATCTGGTCACCCTGAATGTCCTTTGCTTTGGGCTGATCCTGAATTCCTTTTACCTTCAGCTTCTTCACAGACTTTTTGTCGGGCTCCTTGACGGCTTTCATTTTCTTTTTGGCCACCAACTTTATAGTAATCCTTGGTGCTGCTGATGAGGCACTGCTTTTATTGGACTGCCGATCAGAAGTGTTTTTGCCTTTCGAACGTTTCCTGTGTTCTTTTGCAGGCTCTGCTTTAGGAGATAAGGTGTCTCTCTCCTTTACGGATTTTACATCTTTTACAGGATCAGATGGACTGATAGCTGCCTCCACTGCTGGTGTATTAAGCGGTAGCTTCTCATTTTGTCGTTTAGATTTTGTGCTGACAGCATCACCTGAAAACAACAACAACAAAATTACAACATGTACAACTCTGCTCAAGTAACAAAAATGATACAAAAGAACTGCTTTTTATATTAAAGTTGATGTTCCGACTTCCAAATTATTTGTTCATTGTAAATTACTCCTTTTCAGTAGTGTGCTTTGGAATATAACTTTCTTACCTTTTGAAGGGTTTTGCCGAGACAATACAGGTCCTTTGGGACCTTTTCTTTCAGATTCAAATCCTCTGAAGTCATCTCCCTAAAAATAAAAGCAAGTAATTAACACGTGAAGCAACTTAACACCACAGACCGAATAACTTCTCAAAGCGACCAAATGTTGTAAACAATCAAAATAAGGAAGATGAAATGGTGACAATGTATCAAAATGCTTGTTATAAAAAAAACATATTTATTTCTTGCATGATTTTAAAGATACACTTGATCAAAACTAGAAACTATTAGCTCTTAAAGCAATAATTTCAATGATCGATAAAACACAGTTAATTCCACATTCAGCCAGGGTGTTTTCATTCATTTCATTGGGCCACACATAACTTGTGACCAGAGACCCCTACTGAAAACAACTGCATACTTTAGACATTTGGGAAAACTTTTTCTGGACCTCTGACACGACATGTTAACTAGACCATCAATTGAATGACACTTGAGCAGTCAGGCTCACCACTAATACTCACAATATAAATACGACACAATGTGCTACCATTGTAAGTACGATTCCCTCCAAGTGTAACAGCATTACTGAAGCTCGCAACCCTGATCTGAGTCAATCAACAACAACGCTTTTATGAACTAGGATTAGACATTAATGATTTTTATACTTGTGATGACTTCCATTCTACATACAAGGGTACAGTTGGCTGGGGTGAACTTCTGCACCATCATTTAAACCTGCCGTGTTTGGCAAAACAAGCTAACAATTAGCCACTGGCTTCAGTCGAAATCATTAACACTGGAGTCTGTCTGCAGAAGAGCTACTTAGCCCTTATTACAAGGACATGCTACGTGTTCAAATAGCAATACAAGTAGTATCTGCACATGTAGAATGTTTTCTTTTCTAAAAACAACCTAAGAAGACAACTGAATCCCCGGCAGCATGAAAACAGAGCAGTTAGCACCCAAGCTAGACGCTGAGCGGGGCAGAGAGGCGCTAGCCTCCCCGTTCTTTGTGTTCGCAACTAGTAGCTAACTGCTACTCTGGCCCGATAACGAGCGGGCCATACATGAGATAATTGCGATCCCTGTTTACAAACTGACGTACTCACTCACGGGCTACAAAAAATATTTGAACCATGTTATAGCCTCCTGATATGTATAGCTTCTATGATAGCAGAGTTTGTAAACGTGTTGTGGAACCGCGCAAATGCAACTTAAACTGTTCTGCTGCTTTCTTAGAGTGGTTTTTGGTGGTGCGACTCACTAAATGTCATGGAAGCTGCACCGTGCTAACGTTGATTAGCATGTACTGCTAGCTTACCGAACTCAGAAGCTAAAGGTAACGTTAGCTTAGCGAAGAGATGTTGACATTTCTCCATAGCACTTATCAGTCACACTGCTGCAGACATTCATACTCATTCAACGACCACACAAAATATGGTAAGATGAAATAAAGATACTAACTCCTGGGTCGGTTTGGGACCTCACCTCTTCACTCCCACTAGAGCTGTATCCAGCCTGTCCAAGGGTCTTGTGGCTCGCCTCTATTCCAAGTAAGCGCAAGTGAGACTGGTCTTCGTTTAACGATAGGACCAGGTTTGTGGGCCTTGGCCCTCCGTTAGTCACATCATCAGCTTCTAAGCCCGATCGTCCGAGTTGCCATCGCTTCTCGGAGCGCAAACGACTGCGAGATGACCAAGGCCGACCGGGGAAACGACCTCTGGCCGTGGCGGTTCCACCTTGGCCTCCTCCGGCAGCCGCGGTTGCTGATCCGCATCCCGCTGCCGCCATCATTGCTTCAACAACAACACACACCGACGGCTAGCAGCTCGAGCGAGGAGACAAGAGGGAAGGCGCGAGATGGGAGGGGGAGCCGCAATGCTACAAGGGAAAGTGAGTTTTCTCCCCCCCCTGCGCCCGAATGGACGGGGAAGGTAAATCGACCTCTAGTGGCGGTTGTACGCTTAATCCCATTCAGATTTTTTTCAGTCATACCTCATAAATGATACGTGAAAGGAATCCAACTCAAATGATGGAGTTAATCTTTATTCTTTCTTTGTGTAACTGACGAATTATTTGCGCTCAGATGTTATGCTCTTTGGGTTTAATGCAAGTATTGATATTTTAAGTTATGACTGAGGTTTATGATAGGCCCTTTTCGTAGATTCCATTTGCATTATCGAAACAAAAGAATATAAAAGGAGTAGTTCTCCGTTCACAAACAGCAACTTCCAATTTGACCATAAAACATGAAAAATGGTAATTAAAAAAATATTTGCAGACAAGTGTGTATCATTCTTTTCAATAAACAGTTTGAGTAATTTTGCATACCCACTGTAAACAACACACATCATCACCCAATGACACACACCCAATGATGATGAAAAATGTTTGGCAAAATAACAAACCAATCTATGTAAGTGTGAAGAATCAAATCATTTAGCATGATTAGAAAGATTCTGACTATTTCTCTAGCTGTTTGCTCATATGAGAGAAAGGGCAAATCATTAATCAAAACAGCCAATATTTTCATCTGGAAAAGGAATGCCATTTCTGTGGCAGATGATAAACAGAGACACTGCTACATTTTTTTTTACAACACAGTCAGAGTTGGGGGTTTTTATTTTTAGGGCAATACAACCATTGTTTCATGCTCAACACATTGCAAGTCTGAATCTTGAATTTCACCACAAGAACCCGATCCATTCAATTTAGATTTCTTCAATTTATTGTTAAACTGCAATCCATGTGCAACCTTTTGCTAAACACTTGTGGTACTGCTTAGTTATATATGACTAGAATCATCCCATATATGTTCTTTATTCAAAATTAGAAAAAGAAAATCTGGAAGCTGACTCTAAAAGCACAGAATAAACTCTTCTGATTCTAAGTGATGGTCCAAGTTATGCTGACAGGGGGAGGATCCTTAACTTTGGTCTTGTTGGATTCTAGTTCAGCTTTAGATGCTGTGGACCATAAAACCTTATTCAGTGGTTTGTGAGTTACCTGGTTCTGCTCTGAGCTGGTTTATTTTTTTTTTTTATCAAGGAGGCAATTCTCTCAGACAGTTGATAGTGGTTTGTGGGATACCTAAGTGCCTGCAGAGCAAACACTTGGCGCTTGACTTTCACTCAAATTTACTCAGATTTAATCTCTTTAATGTTGAAAAAAATTTAAATGACCCTCAGATACTTATCAGATACTGCTGCCGTTCCCCGAAGGTTAACTATTTAACCTCTAAATGTTAAATATATGACTTAAAATGACCAGCTCGGCATTGTGTCACACTCCGGAACAATAGGTGGCGGTATGCACAAGCGCATACTTGCCATATGAGGCAAAAACGAAACACGAAGAAGATGAAAGCGCTTTAGCCGAGGGAGAAGTAGGAAGTGCTGTATTATTGTTTAGTTTCCATTAAATTTGCGTCACCTCTCTGCCTCTCGATCTTCAAAATAGCCGGTGAGTTATAATATAATGTGTATTTTGCCCTTTGTCCTGAAACATTGTGCAGTGATTCGGTGAGAATCGGGATGTAAGTGTACTGTTGTAGTTAAAAGTTGTCGCAAGCTACCGAAGCGCCAGTTAGCCCGTCTTGAATCGCTGGTCATCTGACTAGATAAACTATATCAGCTAGCATTTAAAGACAGCCTTGTCGTTTGGCACATATTGTTCTTAGCGTTGATTTCATAACCTCACATCTTGGTCAGATGGCAACTCTCAATTGTTTCCGGTTTTTAAACATTCCTCGCGTAATAGCATCGCATTTTCTATTGTTTTCTGTGCATTGCTATTGTAAGCTTGCCCTGCATTTAAACTCGTTTTTTTTCTTCTCTCTGTCATCTTAGGTTTGACGACGGACGCCCCAGAAAGTCACGATGAACCTGGAACGCCTGCCAAACGAGGAAAAACTTAACTTATGCAGAAAATACTATTTAGGTGAGAGCCTCGAAACATTTATTATGAAAAAGTGTGTTTATGTCACCCGCCTTCTCGTTGTTTCATTAATAAACCTTAAATCATTACTACACACATGGCTTGCGCTAACATGAACTGCTATGTTGCACAGACAATAACTGGATAAAATGGTGTAATTACATTTCACTGGAGAACCCCCATCCATCCATTAATTACACTCTCTTGTCAAACTGGCATGATCTTTTTATTTGTAAGCACAACAAGTTGCTAAAAAAAATCCTTGTGTTATTGACGTATGGTAAGTCGTCTTGTTCTAGGCAGTTGCAGCACTATGACACATCTCTCTATAGAAAATATGAAGTAACGTTACGCTAAATTCTATGTGTGGGTTAACTATGCCATCTTGTGAGATACCCATGCTCCTGTCTGTACCTGTATAGTGTTGGCAATGTTACTTGCTTATCTTCCATTGGGTAAAAGGTGGTAAGATCATTCAAGGATGATGTGCAACGGAAAAGAGATGGAAGGGGGAGCCGTTCTCGGGACATTGTACGCGGAGCATTTTTAAAAGTAAAGCATGGACATGTTTTTTATCTGTTTGTTTCAGGTGGCTTTGCATTCCTTCCTTTCTTGTGGCTGGTCAATGTTGTGTGGTTTTTCCGAGAGGCTTTTGTAAAGCCAGCATACACAGAGCAGCTCCAGATAAAAACATGTGAGTGTTAAAAATACTAATTTAATCACTGTCAATATTGGAGAGACAAAGATTTGGGAGACTGGGAACAAAATTACTTTAATGAGATTAGAGACAAGAAAATTTGATGATGTTTCTTGAGCCAAAACATCAGACAAAATCCAAAGTATGAAGAAACCTATCTTGCAGTTTTTCCATTTGCACATCAGAAAATGGAACTATTTGTGGAAAATAATTCCACAAAAAAATTTTCACTAAGTTGATAAGTAGTTAACTTGTATTATTAGAGATTGACTAAAATGCTTAAAGTGGTCTTGTCAGAATAGGTTTTGGTACCATTGGTTTATATGCTGCTGAGAAGTTCTTTTGAGTCATGGAGGAGAGAGAAAATGGTGCATTTTAATATGCTGTATTTTTTTCTACTGAACTTTGGGCAGTGTCTAGGTACATAACATTTTAGTGTTACAGTTGTTCTCACAACATACCAATTTTTGTGTTTGTGTTTTAAATCTAGATGTCAAGCGCTCGGCACTGGGGCTGCTGTTATGGGTCGCGGTACTCACGACATGGATTACTATTTTCCAGCATTACAGAGCAGAATGGGGTGAGGTGGGAGATTACCTCTCCTTTACAATTCCGCTGGGCATTCCTTGAGACATTTTTCTAAATTGATTTGGATGTTTTGTTTGGTTTTGAGCTAAATTAAATGGCTGAAACATATGTTAACAGAGTCATTCTTTCTGTCTATACAAGATAAACGTTGCAGAACTGTAAAATTCAAGTTTCATGTTTTTTTTTGTTTTGTTTTTAAAAGTTCTTTGGCCATAGCAACAATGTTATCTTTCATAACATTATCTAACTGTATCTAATGACGAATCAGGATGTGCAGACTTTAGGTTTGTTCATTGAACTACATAAATGGCAAACTTTTTTTTTATTTTTCTTTTACTGTAGGGGGTTGTAAATGATACAGCTGATGTTGTAGATGTTACTATTTGTGTACGATTGTCCACTCTTTTCACTCTTGATGAATGATGAATTAAAAAAAATGATCTTACAAAGTACCGCTTGTTCCCTGCCCAGACAGACTGGTACAGATGTCAGAATATAATCTATGAATTTGTTTGGTGACTCATCAGTGAGATATTTTCTCCTCATATACACTCCGAATATTTTGAATTGCAACACGGGTGTCTGACGGTTGTCAATCACTGGAGCCTGTTGTGATACCCAATAACCTAATCCCTTTTAAATATCCCTCACTATCCAGTCGTCCTATGAGTAATAACATTAATCAGTGCCATTTTTAGTATCTCCAGTCGAAGCTTAAGTGACAGGTTCCACATGAGTACAGGGAGAACGTGCCCGCCGGACATAACTGACATCATCACATTGTGCAAAGAACAAGTTGGCATGTCCAATACTCTTCAATTTGCAGGGACCTGTTTGTTAAAGTATTTTATATGGAGTTAATAAATCCTTAATTAACCTTATCTCTTTGCAGTGTTTTCAAGTCTGTTGTGCTCTGTCTGCATGGGCTGTGTTCAGAGTGGTTTAAGCAGATACATTTTATCAAGTATGTTAAACAAATTTGAGACACCTCCACTACATTTGAGTTTTGTACTTTATTCTGTATAAAAGCTGCTTTTCCTTGTCTGTTTTTTTTTCAACACTAGAAAACCTCTTGTAAAACATGGATTAAACCACTTGGCAAAAATAAATACAATTGTCAAGGAGCGACACGTGAACGCATCAAATTAGATTCTGGAGTACTATAAGTCGCTGCCCCAATTTTTTTTTTTTTTTTTGCACTATTAGTACTTTTAATCATGATACACCGGCTGTAAAAGTACAAAACTGTTAACAGATGTACGTGATTGATTTTCATTTGACTTTGTTCCGGATGAGGGGAGACGTTCACATGCCCCGGCATGTGTCGGGACGACCACCCCCCGTCCCACCCCCGCTGTCTCTGTCCGTCTGCTGAACGAGCTCACGAGGCCCGCCGTCGTCTTTTTAATGTATTTTTGGAAAGACCTGTCTTGCCGCCCGGCCTTAACTTGGGCCGCGAACACACCCGGCGAGCGGTCTGTCCGCGCAGGGCGATCATGGATGATGAGTAACAACACTCACATAGATCCCGAGCCCGCAACAGCTGCGTCACCCCCGAAACAAAACACTCCCTCGTGCGGCCGCATGCGCACCCAAGGGTACGCAGAAGTCCAGAACATAACAGAAGCAAGGTGCCCCCACTCTGAACCCCCCCCCCAGGAGCCCCCCCAATCCCTCCTCCGCGCTCGCTCGTTATGCAACTCCAGTATAAAACGGCGGGCATAGCAGACGCGTCCAGCACCCAGAGGGAGCGCATACTGCCGGGCGCACGACTGGACCTCACTCCTCACCTCAGGCAGGATTCCATACACACACACTCTCTCCTTCTCTCTCTCTCACACACACACACACCTTTACGAGTGGTTCACGAGGAGGTGAGTCGTGGCCGCTGACTCCCCGGCAGCCTGGCGCGCTGTAAACCCCCCCAACTGCTTTTGAGTGGCTTTGCTTCTTTTCATTAGAGCTGCAATGGACTTCATCCCACCAGCCACCCTGCCGGTCGGTGGTATCCCATGGGCGAAGGTCCTGCCGCCCCTCATTCCTCGGCTGAAAGGGACTCATGGAGACTATAACTGGACCCCGAAACTAATAATTCCAGATACCGATAATGCAGGATCCGCTGAGGTAAGTCGATGTTAATTTCCAAAATATTTCGAGTCATTTCAGCTGTCAAGGGGGGGGAAAGAATAACAATGACAGCGTCCTAAAAATAAACTTTCGCTCATTTTTTTTTGTCATAACTTCGTTGGTGATACATTATTTCAGAGCTCTAGAATGACTGAAGGTCCACGAAAGTAGCTTTATTTGTGTCCTGGGAGACGCTTTAGAGCACCAAGTGCCTTCACGATCACACCAACGGGGGGGTTTGTGGTTATTAATCATTAATGACGTGTTTGTGATGGTCTCGCCGTCATAATCCAAGTTGCCTTCTGTTGGCAGGTGACTTGTGACGACAGTGGATTTACAGTTCAAGTCGATGTGAAACACTTCAACCCAGAGGACCTGCTGGTCAAAGTCATAGGCGATTTTGTGGAAGTGCAAGGAAAACACGAGGAGAAAAAGGTTGGCGTTACTCGAGGAACGCGGCGGGATTTTGGAATTATGTATAATAGTTATGAAGTGCTTTGTATCTTAAACATGCGTCCTTGTTTTGTCAGAAGGACGGTCCTGGCCTGACGACGCGTCAGTTTAACCGTCGGTACCGAATCCCAAAGGGAGTAAACACCATGGCTTTGGAATCGGCAGTTTCTCCGGACGGCGTCCTCATTATTTCTGCACCAATGCTGCAAGCCGAGAGCTTGCGATCTCTGACCTGATCGCATTACCACCCAAACCTTGCTATTTTCACCTGAGAACAAGCACAACTATATGGCTCAACCACTAACAGAAATAACTCCAGACTCCTCCAGTAACAGCAAGACACACTCGGCATGTGCCAAAACACTCAGTAGTTATGTTCCTGGCACTGTTCTCCTATTCCCTGCTCTCGAAAGGTTTGTATATACTGCTCTGCAATGTCTCATTGATTTTACATAATGTTCCCAGAAACCAGTATTTGTAAATAGTGTTCACGATTCAACTTGTTATAACACACACACACACACACACACACAGAGACACACACACAGACACACACACACACACACTGCCTTAATTGTGATGAATAATACACACTGGCACGCTGAAAAGTTTTGATGTGGTTGTATTTCTTAAAAAAAATGTATTAAAGTTTATTTCTTTATAAAATTTAAATAACTACTGCGTCAATTGTTTACTGTCAAAGTTCAAGTCACTTGTTGCTCATCTGGGACTTTCTCCAACATGGAGTCCACTTCACTGAAAAGAAAATTACAATAGTTACTTATGAGTATGGCATCATTCAGCAAATGTTAAGATGGGGAACTATTTGTCTCAGTGAGTGACTCCATTTACAAATGTACCTGATCCGCTTCTTCACCCATCTTCTCTGTTTGCGGAGGACTTGCAGCAAAGGGTCATCTTCAAACTCGGTTTCATCTGAATCTGGAAAGAAAGCAAAGAAAAGAAATGTAGGGAATAAATTAGCCGATACTTCAATACCATCAGATGCACTCATAAAGGCAACATGTTACTTTAGTGATGACTACAGCACCTGACCATGGCCACAATTGAACACGGATCATACTCAAAAAAAAAAAAGACTCTCTGGGTTTTGACCTAAACTGCGTTGGAATGTAAGGAGGGGCAGCTATTCGTAGGTCAGAATATGTTTTCTACAATTAACGGCGGGTTAAAGGTCGGTGCTTTTTGCTGCCATGGGCTCACCTTCAGCCTCTTGCAGCAGCTGTGAAATGACCTCCATTGAGTTGTCAGCATTACCCACAGGAAGTGAGGGTTCAGGAGTCGCAGAGACGGTGCATGGAGACGCCGATGAGGCAGCTGCCTGTTGTGCACGAGAGGCATCCACAGTTGGGAACAGCACCTCTGAAACAACCTGTCAAGTCCCAGTGAGAACACCCAAATGGTTAGTGCAGATGTTGATGATCATAATGACGTGTGGGATGTTGAATTAAATTATCATCTTGTCAGAAGTTTTGACCAGCAACTGTACAAACCCCAAGTCCATTGTAAATATCGCTGAAATGGTTAATGCCATTAACTAGCCCCACAAAGTTCATGTTATGATCCACATTCTTCTTGTAGTATCCCTGCACTCTAATTGAAACCAAAGGTAAAATGTTGGAAAATGTTAAATAATGTAAAAAATTCTTTGTTTCCATTTTGTGAAATGTTCTAACTTATGAGAGGAGTACAAAAGATCACAGATTGTGGCACACTTCTCAAGATAAATATACTCAATCCCTAACATTAAAATTCTGCTTAC
>CAAKHG010048598.1:0-17416 GCA_901007715.1 Dactylopterus volitans
ATCAGCCATAAGATTACGACCACCGCGTGTCCACCATAGAGTATAATACAACAGCCCTGCAATCAGTTATCCCTTCAGGAGGAGTTTTATGTTGGATTGTGATTAAATGTGTGTGAGAGAGGTGTTGACATATTGGGACTGTAGTTTGTGACGCTGTTGGACTGTACTGGGTCACACTGAGAGGGGTCCCTAATATTCTGGTCACCCCACTCTTATGTGTTAGAGTTAGACAACTGATTGCGGGGCTGCTGCATTATACCCTAAATACATGCAGCAGTCATCGTGTTGCGGCCGTGTGCCGTGTGTGCATGGGATGAAAAATGGAGTACGGAACATGAAAAAAAAATAAAATAAAACCTGATGGTAGAAAAAAAAGAAAAACGCAGCTCGCTACATTCTGAACGCCGTCCACGTGTGGCAGGTCGGCGGCGGCGAGCAAATGTTTTCTTTTTTTCCTTTTTTGGCCCCGATTAGTCCCACATTCTTGTCAAAGCAGACGTGTTGTTTTTGTTTTCACGCTCCGGCACAGGCGAGGCGTGACCGCAGCCGCTCGCCGTAGCTGTGACTTTCGCCGGCTCGCATATCATTTCCAGCGCGGCGCGGCGCGGCTGGCGCGGCGCGGCTGGCGCGGCGCGGCGCGGCGCCTCCTCATCGGACACTCGACGCCATCGAGCGAGCTTTCATCTCCTACTGCGCCCCTAAACAACCCTCGCCGGTCCCGTCCAATCTGGATCCCGCTCCCCTTCCCCTGACTCTCTCGCGAGTGAATAATGCCTTTATAGCCGCTGCCTCTCCAAACACACACACACACACACACTCTCACACACACGCACGCTTCACGTCCAGTGTTTAATACGAACCAAGCGACAAGTCCAGGAAGCGACCAAGAATGTTAGACACTGGTTACGGGCCCCCGTGAACCAATATACAGGTCAGAGGACCGGACGGTTTTCCGAGTCGCGTCTTAACATGTGTGTGTGTGTGTGTGTGAGTGTGTGTGTGAGTTAATCACCATCTTTAGTCGGGCGAGCGCGGTCGCGTGAGGAACGCCGTCGCGAAAACTCGCAAAACCGTAACCAGAAACCCGTTTCTCCCAAAGGGACCCCCCCCCCCCCCTCCTTTCCCGCTGCCAAAGTGCATTTTTTTATTTAAAACAATTTTTTTTTTTTTACTTCTTGCCAGACCTTCCCGACTCACAAGGCCGACCGTGAAAAAAAAAAAAAATTCCTTTCACCTCATTGCAGAGGCTTTAAGCGCAAAAAAGGCGTACGGCTGAGCGGCGGCCATGATGGCACGCTCCCATCTCACACATCTGGTTCGCATGATCAAACACGCCATTAATCCTGCACCCTCCACCCCCACCCCAAAAAAAAAAAAAAAAGAGGGTTCGCAAAACAGCCTGATACCTGGCAACGCTCGGAGGTTAAAGGTGCGACGGGTGACGCAAATGTGGACGGAGGTCTCACTCGGCCGCCAAAATCCACCGTCGTCCAGGGAGGCGAACACAAGCCCGCCTGAAGTTACGGGCAAATAAAACGTTTCGGGCTAATTACAGTAACAATGCAGCGCAGCTGGAATGTTTCCAGGTAATTGTGCGTTATTTCTGCGTAACATGAGTCCTTTAGCTTTCAGTGATCTCAAGATGGTCCAGAAAAATACCCCAGCAAGTGTACGGTCATAAAACAAATGAATGAATGCTCAATATTCCAAGTGGAGCTGTTATGTTTATTTTTTTTTTTGTTTTCCCTTCCAAATTCCTATTTTCTTTTCAGATTGTACCAAATTACACAAGCGCTGGAAGAAATTCATATTTGGACGCAGTGTGAATTTAACTCATATTTATGCGGTTAAAATTAAAGGATGTGGGCTTAAAAGATAAACTTTATTGCATTTTTAAATTTTTTTTTTTTTTTTGGAGCAGCTTTGGCCATCGCAGCAAAGAACAACATTCCACATTTCCAGATCCAGTCTCTGGGAAACGTGGCGACATCGCCGCTGCAAGAGCCTGACTGGGCAGCGAGCGTCAAACGCTCCCACAGATGATCCAAACAAGCCGATTCATGCGCAAAAAAAAAAAAAAACGAGATGAAGTGCAGCCGAAATGTTGGCGGCGGCCAAAAATGAAGCTGAGGCGGCGAGACAGGCGGTGGAGATGGTGGACGGTTTGGCCGGCGACCTGATCGGCTCCCAATTGACGTCCCCTCCAAACGCGCTTTGGCCCGCCGCCTCAGCGACTTCCTGCGCGCCGACGCCGCGCCGGCTTTAAAGGAGCGCCGCCGTGTTCTCCAGCCCGGGTCCTGTTTTTCCAAAGGTTTTCCGAGAATTGTCGATATGACCAGAAAATCATTTGCAGTGTTGCGTGCTGAGCTGGAGCGCCATGACAACGCAACGCCTGTAATGCAATCAGCTGGGGCAACTGTACACTGTAGAAAAAAAAAGTGGCTTTTTTTTTTTCACCACCGACATTATAAAATCTCTTTGACTTGAACAAGCCAACCCCTGAAATAAAAAAAAGAAGTTGCATATTCAGACACAACCAAAGTGCTCCAGGCCTCTAGGGGGCGCTAATTGGTGCAGAGCCATGACAGGCCCGTTCACCTTTGACCTTGGACAACATCAAAGGAGTTGGTGACATGGAAGTGATGATGATGATGATGATGATGATGATGATGATGGATGATGGGTTGATAAAAAGGCATTTATTTGTTACATTTGCCCTCTTCTATACGCAGCTGCCCCTGGTTGCCTCTCACTTTGTTTAAGCCTTTTTTTCTGTACCACACCTTGCCAGTTATAGTCGAGTTCCTACTTAGGACTATTTTTTAAAATGATTTTTCCTACCTCTTACTTATCTTTATGCTTATACTCTTGCGTCTGAGCATCTGTACCATACATAATTTTCCGCCGAGGGTCAGGAAAGCGTCCCGATTCTGACTGATGATTCCAACAACTTGGCATGCTAGAGAGCCTGCTAGCGACAGGGTTGCGTATCAGATCAGCACGTAGCGCCCCCTCGAGGCCTGGCGCGGCTTCCTTCCGCCGCGTTTTTGTTGTCGCGTTAGCTTCCCATCCCCAAATGTCTCTGGATCTGGGTCGTTCACGAACGTGCGGCTGCGTTTCTCCCGCAGGAAACGTTGGCGCGCGCGCAAGACGCTTCCGACCCGGCTCAGCGGCGGCTACCTGCTGCCGGAGCGAGATTGGCGGACCACACGTGTGGCTCCGTGCACCGCAGGCAGGCGGAGCAGCATTTCCTCTCGATTCTTTTTTTTTTTTTCCCTCCTCTGGCCTCCAAACGTCCTTCCCCAGACGCAAACTAATGGGATTCAGAGGACGACTGCAGCCGCCGTGATAGACAAGAGATTTATAAAGAGGGATGAGCGTGGAGAGTGATGGAGTTGTCGGCTGCGGATCCGGTGCCGGCATCTGTCCGGTTCCGCTTGGCAGCGCTTCTGAGCAATTCAGCCGGGAGGGAGATATGCAGGTGTTTTTGTTTTTTTGTTTTGTTTTGT
Organism: Dactylopterus volitans; assembly: GCA_901007715.1. Lineage (NCBI taxonomy): Eukaryota > Metazoa > Chordata > Actinopteri > Syngnathiformes > Dactylopteridae > Dactylopterus > Dactylopterus volitans. Next base: position 3,510 of record CAAKHG010048598.1, read on the forward strand.
TTTTGTTTTTTTTTTCTTTCTCCTTCCTACAAACAGATGCATCACGCTAAGCCGAGCCAAGCGGCGGCAGACGGACGGCGGCGTCAGATGCATGAAAAAGAGGGAGCGTGGCGCTCGGGCGGGCGCGCCGCCGGGAGAGGCATGCTATCAGGAAGCGGCCGGAGCAAAGCGGCTGTTTTGCTTTTTTTTTTTTTTTTTTGGCAAAACAAGCGCCGTTTTTTTTACCGCGGCAGCAGAGTTTCGTCACCTGAAGCTCTCGGGAACAAAAACAAAACAAACAAAAAAAAAAAAAACTTCCCAGATTTATGACACTTTGGGAAAATTGGACGCAAAAGTCGCGCGATGAGAATGAAAAGTTTCCCGGAGGAAGCCGGGCAAAAGCAGAATTACGCAGAAGGAGATCGTTTGTCAGTGGCAAAAGCGGCGGGCGGTTGTGGAAGTGACTCATCCGCGCAGCCTCGACACTTCGAGCCACTTGCGAATGTGAGGGAGCATTAACGTTGCTGTTAAAAATAAATCACACACCGCTAACGGCGGGCGAAGCTGCCGCAGAGAAATTTCTTTCCTTTTTTCGCTAAAATAATGTGATGCTGCGGCTCGAGGAGTGTGTGTGTGGTCAGCGGTTGTGTTTATTTCACGCGACGGCTCAGAAATCGGCCAATCGTGTCTCTCTCTTTTTTTTTTTAAATCTTGTGCGTTTCCGACCCGGCGCTCGGGATGAACCACAATATTCCGCGAGTTTAAATTTTGCGGTCACGCGTCGTCGGGCTTCCTCCCCCACCAAGAAAGTCAATAACATTCGTTTATTATTCTCTCCACAAGTGATGCATTCAAGTCCCGCGCGTTCACAGAACCAGGCAGCGTGTCTGCGGACCTTGTTGCTTTTCCTCTCCTGACAGGGAACGTTTAAAAACGTATTAAAACTATATTGATATCGAACATACGGCATCAAATGAATGAAGTAGGAAGCAGGTCGTTAAAAGCAATAGAAATAAAACAGCGTTCGTAATAGTCACATCAGAGAACGTGGATTGTGGTTGTTACGGCTGGAATTTCTGCATCTGTTGGGACTGAAGATTCATGTATCAGCTGCATGCGCTGCACTTGCCTATGGTTGAGTTGCATTGTGGGTAACGGGACAACAGGCCTGCGTGTGCTGCTTAAACATCGTAACGCGCCTCACTTTCAAGCCCGCAGGTAAGACTGGAAAGTTTACGACCATGTTTACTTCCCGGCGCCCCGCCCTCTCACTGAGCGCGCTCCCCGAAGCGCCGCGGCGCCGCAACAAAGTCGCCAGCTTTTGTTCTTTAACGGCGCCTTTCCCGACCTTCCCGATCCTCTGTTCTCCAGCTGGAGCGCAGTTGCCGCCGCACGGCTGCACCTGAGGAGGAAGCAGGAAGCAGGAAGCAGCTCGCCGCGGCGGCCGGCGCTTTGTACGCCGTGGGAGATAATGGGCGCCGCGTGGGGAAGGCAGGAGGACGCGACCCTGCAGCCATGTTCCACATCAGCACCCCCGCCTCTGCGCCGTCTGGACGGGAAGCGGAAGGCGCTCTCCGCCCGCCGTGCCGTCGCGGCGGCGGCGTGTCCTTGCCCTCCGTTACCGTGAGGGGAGCTTGTGTGTGACGTGGAAACGAATCGGGTAATGTGGCGCTAATCGATCATCGGGGTTGGACGGGCGGGACCGGGGTAACCCAATAAAGGAGGTCGGGGTGGGAGGTTATTATTTTTCCCACCGGGTGTCGCCGCACAGTGAATCCTAAACATGTTGTGTTCCACGGCTCACGGCTCGACCCGTCGCCGCCGCCACGCGGTGACCTCGTTAGCATCTACAAACTGATCTAATGAAGGAAAAGCAGGGCGATGGCGTGCGGCGGCGCAGCGAGCGGTCCTCCCTCCGGGGTGAAGCTTTATATCAACGCTGAATCTCAGACCACAAGATCCGCTTCGATGCATAATAACGTCTGTTTTTGCCGTCTGTTCTCAGCTGATGACGCGATTATCTCTAAAAAACTCGACTTGTGTTGTTGTTTTTTTTGTCACTCCAGCCCTCGACTGCGTTGCGGCTTTAGAAATCGGCGGCGTTGTGAAGCCGCTCCTGCTCGGTGGCTGTTTGTTGTCGTTTAAGCTTTCTCACGCAACCCAAGCATTGATGTCAACTAGCTAAGCTTTGTTGTTAGCTAGTTAAGCTTTGATGCCAGCTAGTTTAGCTTTGGTGTTAGCAAACACCAAAGCTTAATTAAGATTTGTTGCTGGCTAGGTAAGCTTTGTTGTTAGCTAGCATAACTTTTTTTTGTTAGTTCGGTAAGCTTTGGTGTTTGTTGGTTAAGCTTTGTTGTTAGCTAGTTATGCTTTGGTGTTTGCTTGTTAAGCTTTGTTTTTGGCTAGTTAAGCTTTTTTTTTTAGATAGTTAAGCTTTGGTGTTTGCTAATTAAGATTTTTTGTTGGCTAGCTAAGATTTTGTGTGAGCTAGTTAAGCTTTGATGCCACCTAGTTTAGCTTTGTGTTGGCTAGTTAAGCTTTTTTGTTGGCTAGCTAAGCTTTGTTGCTGAATATCATTCAGCTCTCAATGTTCATATTCATTTTTCTGCATTTTCTAGTCATTAAGCTTCTGGAACAAAACAGAATATTTGCAGGTCAGAAAAAATCAGAAATAAGCAGCTGAAAAATGCTCTAAAGGCACTCGGGAGTCTGGTGATAATTAACTGGGTTCATCATTATGAGCGACTGCCAGTTTAAATATACTGAAAATTTATCAAGGACCTTTTATTTCCAGCATAAAGTGTATTTTTTAAAGTATATTTTTCCAAGTATGTTTGGCGTCCTTAAAGACACACAGAGGCAAACATACAGTAAATGGATTTTTTGTGTGTGTGTGAAACGAATAATAAGCCAGTTAAGAAAATCCTCTGAGTTATGAAATGGGAATAAAAAAGGTGTTGTGGTGCGGCCATCAGTTCATAAAAATTTAAAATTAATTTCTGAAATCTTTGAAGTATTTTATGGTCAGTATGTTGCTACGGCGATGAGGCCACTCACAAGTGCTTCTTATTTTGACAACCAGGAACAAAATCCTGCATCATCGTTGCAGGATTCAATGATGGTGGCGGTGACCCAGAATGCAACAGTGCAGCATTATTACAATCACAGAATGATGATACAGATAGCAGTTTTAGTAGATGGTGGCAGGGAGCAGTGATGCAAAGAGTACAGATGCATTCCGAAAATATTAGTCCACCAGATAAACTACTGGTATTTAAATAATAATCAAGTAAACATGCAAAGTACAAACAGTACTCTGATTATTAACTCTTTAACTGTTATATACATACACACATTTTCAATGGCAGCCATTCGATCAAAGGGGGTTTCTATTGGCCCAAATTATCTCCAAACTCCGGTTTTGTTATGCTCAGTTGTCATGGTAACCTCTCCCACCGTGGACCCGTTTGACGTACTTTACCCGCACGTGAGGGTTTTTCATTGGCCCGTCGGGCTCCAAGAGACTGGAGCCGAAAGGTTTAGACATTAAAAAGTAATTGGATTACATGGTGTCGTGCACGGTGAAAAACTCGGAAGTGACAACACCAGAAACGACTTAGGCGCCATCTGATGAGACCTGAATAAACGATTTAACCCGCTGGACGCTTCATTACTTCAGACGTCATTTCTCATATTTCTCAGAGCGTCAGTGCGGGTACCTGAACTGCCTGTCACTCAAAAACATCTTCAAGAACGTGTTTGAGGAACCACCGAGATCTGAAACGGCCTCCTCCAGCACCACAACCTGCTACCACCCTGATTCCCTGGGGGGGAATTAGCACCCCAGAGTCTTTCAGAATGGTAAAAAAAAAAACCCAAAACTGAGCGTGGAAAATGACGCTAGCGTTACGTTTGCACATTTTTTAGTACAGCTTTGTTAGCAAGTTGAGTTTTGATGTCAGTTAGTTATCCTTTGTTCTTAGCTAATTAAGCTTTGTTGTTCGTGAGTTGAAGTTTGATGTATGCTAATGAAGCTTTGTTGTTGGCTAGTTGTGCTTTGGTGTCAGCTAGTTAAGCCTTGTTGTTAGCTAGTTGAGCTTTGATGTTCTCTAGTCAAGCTTTGTTGTTAGCTTGTTCAGCTTTGATGTCAACTTGTTAAACTTTGTTGTCAGCTAATTAATCTTTGCTGTTAGCTAGTTGAGCTTTGCTGTCAGCTAGTTAAGCTTTGTTAGCTCATTAATCTTTGATGCCAACTAGTGTATCTTTGTTGTTTGCTAGGTAAGCTTTGTTGTTAGTTAATTAACCTTTGAAGTTAGCTAGTTAAGGATTTGATTTCAACTTTAAGCTTTGTTGTTCGCTAGTTAAGCTGTGATCTAAGTTAATTAAGCCTTGTTGTTAGCTAGTTAAGCTTTGAAGACTTTTACGTTTAATTCTGCATCAAATTTCCAGACTGGATCAAACCGGTCACTATTCCATGTTTATAGTCTTTCGACTAATACAATAATCACCTTCATTCTGAAGATATATATATTTTCCCCCCGTTTGAACCTTTGCTCAAACTTTGTTGACACCTTTGGACATTTGAGAGGTCGAGCGTTGGCGCATCCCGACGCTGCCCAACATGCGGAGGCGCTGCGGCCAACCCCCGGCCACGCCCCCTCGCGCCGCGCAGCCGGGGACGTCCGCCGTGATGCATGGCCTGAGTGCCGCATTGAAATTCTTCCCCTGGAGTTGTCATGCCACGGCGGCGAGGAGGAGGAGCGTGATGGATGCGCCGTCATGTCGCAGACATAAGTGCTCTCATAGATTACCCCAACACGTCGCACGCCGCCCGACACAAATGTGTCCGGATGACGGCTCATCTTTCTTCCCCGCCCGTCTCTCTCTTCTGCCTTTCCTCAAATATGCCAAGGACCTTTGGACAAAACGGGTTAAAAATATCATCCAATCGCAGTCCCGCGCCGGACGAGCGGCTCCCAGCATGCATTTGCAATCTCTGTCGGCAGCGGAGGACGGCGAGAGAGTGAAGCGGAGGTGCATGAAAACATGACGCCGTCGAGCACGGACGGAGAGAGGCAGCCCCACCCGGGCGTATCCGGTCCGAGCGGCGCCCCTCCGCGGCTTCAAACGCGACCCGAGGCGGCTGCGAGCTCGCGCCGGCGTCACGGCCACCGCAGCGCTCCCCGAGGCTTCCGCCGGCGAGCGCCCTCGTGACCCGAGGCTGCGCCGGCACAGCTGGAAGCGATTTTGGCCGACGTCAGCCACCCGTAATGGACTAACCAGGGTTCCGCGCGCTGACCCGCCGGAGCGCCCGCAGGAGTTAAACCAGGGCCGACACGGAGAGCCGAGGCCTTCCATCAATGTCAGGGTCCGAATTTGCTCGTTTTCTGGAGTCGATCGGATCGATGCTAAGAATCAATACTTGAGGAGCAGCTTTAGCTTCTGCCTTAAGCGTTTTAGCTGCACGTCCGTGTTTTCATTAATAAGTCAAAAAGCGTCCGATTCTGCTCGTGATAAAGACCTTTTGAGTATGTTTAAGAGAATAAACGGTTCCTTCGAGTACCGTCGTAATTTTACCAGCAACCCACTTACATGGAACTTTGATGAAAGCTTTGATTTAACACGTTTATGTTGACTAATTGTCTTTCATAATGTGTTTGAAAATTGTCAGTAAACACAAAGCAGCCGAGGATGACGGGAACATGTCAGCATTTTTTTTCCATTAAGCATGGTGAAAAAAAAATGAAATTTTGAGTTTTGATCTCAAGTCTAACTGAAGGAAATGAATATTTGAGGATTTGCTTTGTCATTTGCATTTGGATCATCGATCAAAAATTTGTCGGTAATTCAACGTTTTGTTTTTTTTAAAGCGACAGCGTTCACATCCATTTTCTGCATTTTCTAGTTATTGAAGTTTCCAGACTGGATCAAACTGGTCACGTTTACAGTCTTTGACCAATAGAAGGCACTTTCACTTTAGAACAATGGAATATATATAATAGTAGTATATCAAATATCTATTATTTGATTGACCTGCGTTTTTATGATTAAAAAGTATCGTTATCAGCCACATCAGCCTGCTACCACTTGGTATCAGACCAATAACAAATTCTGGGGTACCGCCCCCCCGCCTCTCACTTTTGTCAACTTGCAATAATGTTTTGACACGGAACATATTTTGTGCCATGGGAGGGTTAAAAAAAAAAAAAGTACACGAGCGCTGTTATTGAAACGATACTCTACGTGGCCCACTCAGGAATGTGTAAGCATGACAAAACAGGGGGCGGAATCACAGCACGTGTCCCATCGCTGTTAATTACAGTGGCGGGAGGAGGAGGAGGAGGTCGTCTGCTCTAATTACACAGAAGGGCTGACGAAGCCGAAGCAGCCCAGAGACTGCGGGGAGACCTCCTTCCTCCCAGCATGCCTTGTGGTGTGGCTTTAATGAGGACCCTCTGACTGCTCCCCGACCCGCCGGCGGAGACTGCGGTGGAGTTTTATTGTGACGCTTGCAGCAGATCACCTGCGATGAGTCTGACTTGGATACGAGTCTTAGTTTGTCTCTGTGCGATGAATTTAAAATTTGTTTTTACTTTGTTATGTGTTGCTGTGAGATGAGATGAATGCTGCTGTGTCAGATCCTGGCTTGTATTCTGGCCTGAGTGAGTACTCTCTTCTGATTGGACGGCAGTCGTGGGTTAAAACCGTATAAAATCACGTGTAGTTTTGGTTTGGATTCAGTCGCTGTTAAATTCATCCGCGACCAAACGAGTTAGCAACCAGCAGCTAACCTGCTAAGCTAGGCTAAGGACATAATGCAGCAGCCCTCCAATCAATTTTCCACTGAGAAGGAGTTTTTGAAAGGATCAACAGCACAGATTTGCACCCAAACGCACGACAACAGAGACAACAGGGTATTAAGAGTTCTCTTTACTTGCTCAATTTAGAGTCCAAAACTAGGCAAACAAATCTGATAAGGGGCAGGCAGGGTCGAACGTCAGGTAATCAGGCAGAACAATTGATGGACGCTGGATAGCTTGGCAGGAACGCAAGACAATCTGGCTGAGGCCTGGAGAAGATGGACCGGGATATGTACACTGAAGGCCAAACGGGAGGATGAGCCTGGGATGGGCGGGGAAAAACCAGGTCCGGGTAATGAGCAGATTGCAGGGACTCAGGGAGGCATGACCTGAAACGACAGGAGGGCTCAGTGATTCAGTCATTCAATCCCTGACAGTTTTATGCTGAATTGTGATTGAATGTGTGTGAGAGAGGTGTTGACATATTTGAACGATTGTTATCGGGACTGTAGTTTGTGACGCTGTTGGACTGTACTGGGTTACACTGGGAGGGGTCCCTAATATTGTGGTTCACCCGCTCATACATTAGGGTGACATTTGCTGCGTCACATTCTATGCTAAACATGCAGCGGTCATAATGTTGGTGTGGCTGTGGGGGCTATGAACACACCAAATGGAGACCACAGGACCCGCCGTGGGTGCAGGTGCATGTGTTTCCTCGTTTCAAGGTTTTCGCGCTGCGCGCGAGTGCACCAACGGCGACCGCCTGGCAAAGAGGCAGGAAGTGGCGGGGGAGAAAAATCTGCTGGCGATGTCCTGCACTCCTCGCAAGATCCGAAACGTCACCACAGTCGGGATGGTGCGGTATCGATTAGGTTTGGCGCCGTCCGCAAATTTCGGCAGTCATGCTGAGATGAAGCGGCGCTGAATCGGCAGAAAACTAAATGATTTATAACAACAATTAACACCCGAAGACGAAACATGAGTGAAACGGTGGTGCAGTGGTGGTTAGCACTGTTGCCTCATAGCAAGAAGGTGGCAGGTTGGATTCCCGGCCTGGGATCTGTCTATGTGGGGTTTGCATGCTCTCCCGTGTCTGCGTGGGTTCTCTCCGGGTACTCTGGCTTCCTCCCCGTGTCTGCGTGGGTTCTCTCCGGGTACTCCGGCTTCCTCCCACCTCCAAAAGCATGCTGAGGTTAACTGGCTCCTCTAAATCGCCTGTAGGTGTGAGCGTGCGATCGTGAGTGGTCGTCTGTCCTTCATGTGGCCCTGCGATGAGCTGGCCACTCGTCCAGGGTGTTTGTACCCCGCCGCTCGCCCCTTGTCAGCTGGGATCGGCTCTGGCATGACCGCCATCCGGAACCGGAATAAGCGAGACGAAACATGTCGCGTTTAGCGATGGTGCCTCCAATTACTGGCCTCCGTCGTGACCTTTAGGCGCGGCGGTTGAAGCAAACACCTTCTGTTAAACACAAAGTGGCTCTCCGGCTCCTGGCTGGACGCAACGCGGCTGCATTATAATAAGTCGTTCCGGGGGGGGGGCGCGTTTGGATGGCAGCTTCATCCTTCACCCTCGGCGTCCTCCTCTCTCTCCTTATCGCTTCCTCCCCAAACGCCGTCGCCGCTTCCTCTCCTTTCCCAGCAGCCCCGCCCCCGCCTCTCCTTGCTGTGCGTTCTCTGTCTTTCTGTCTATCAGTGGGACATCAGCAAATTCCATCTTCGGAGTGGGAGCGGTGTGATAGGGGTTAATGGATTGGGCAGGATGAAGCATTGTGTCCCGCTGTCGCCGATTGCCATTTGTTTTGTGCGGGATCAATGAGGGGATCCGGCGCCGGCGCCCACCGGAGATGATGGACGAACGTCCCCTCGCGCAGCCATTAGAAACTGTCAAGAGGGGGAAAGGCATCGCGTGGCATCACAGCGTCGGCTCTGCCTTAATTTTACATTTCCCCGAGCCAAAAATGTTTACCGCCTTTTATGCTCGGCGCAAGACGAACGGAAGCATCATAACAATTTGGCTCCGTGCGGATCTGATGACGGCACGACTGGGATGGATGATGTCTGCGCCCTCGGGGACTTGATGGAAAAACGCTTCCCGCAAAACAGCAAACAGCGCGCGCTCGCGGGCCAACTGACGCGCTTGATAGCTCCATTCATCGCTGGCGAGAGGCGAGACCGCACATGGGCGAGATGTGGCCCCAGGACTGGATCCGGCCCCTTGGGAGCCTCTATGTGGACCATAACATCCGCAATTAAAAACGGTGAATGACCAACCGGAGCCCTGAGGTCAACAAGACGTTCTTTGTTGAAACAAGGATCCAGACCTTGTGGGCTGCTAACAGCCAATCGCTAAGTGTCCAGTGGCAAGTGTTTAGGAAGTCTGGGTTAGGAAAAACTTCTTGGACTCCAGACTGAGCTTGTTTGAGGTCGTCTGAGGACAGGACCAAAAGTCAAACATGATGCCGAAACGTTTAATATCACCTTGCCAGACTAACACCAATGAGAGTTTTATTATTGTTAAAAAGCGAGTACCTGGTGTTGGACTGTTGGACGACTGGTCAGAGGGACGTGTTTGAATAACTTGCAGTTTCTATTTTTTTGGTCATTCATGAAAAACAGGGCACAACTTTGTCTGTCCATGCATCCATCAAACATGAAGGAATATTAGCATCCATTTCTGATGAGCTTAGATTCCCTATTAACTCTTGTTTTTGTTTTTTTTTTTTCATTTCAGCTTCACCCACTTCCAAGAATCGTATCGTATCATGCCTGGGTGCTGTCGGGTGCAGGGCAGATTGTGTTTTATGGAAACTGGCTGTCTTATGGATATAACATTCGCAGGAAGTCAAAATACTGAGCTGCGAAATGGACGCATTTGAGTCATTATTAGTTTGAAATTCCATTGCAATATGACACAAAAAAACACATGAAATACAAACGCGGCTTTTCAGATTTGACACGTAAAATTAGATTTTTTTTTTTTTTTTTTTTAACCATTGGTTGACTTGTGTACTCAAAAACTTCCGCTTCATTCAAGGCATCGGTGCGTCTCATTTGATCCCCCTTGTCTTACGTTTTTTTTTACGCCACAACGCAATAATCCAATAGTGACGTAATTTATTGATATTTCAGTTCCGATCAACTCAACAACAACATTCGACGTGCTGTTTATGTTTTAACAGTGCTGGTTTACCTGATTCATACAGCGCTAAGTTAGCGGAAGTTCTTATGCTGCAATTTAATTTGAATGACATGACACAAACTGGCGTAAATAAGCGTGACTCAACCTGCTGTGAATGAAACTTTAATACATCTCCTTATCCACGCATAACAAAGAAGATAAATCCCATGATCCCACACTTCATATTTCTTTTGTTCATGTTTTTGTCGAGAAAACTTACGTAACTTACCTTTAAATCCAGCGGTCTGACATGGTAAATTCTTTGAGTAAAATTCTAATTTGCGGGGAGGCTGAGTAGGTCCATGCTAAGTATAATGTTGTATTGTATTGAGATGTTGTATTTACGCCTCATTAACTTTGAATAAAGCCCTCTTTAAATTTCCAAAACGCCGTTCCTGACGTAACCATTTCAACATAAGCTTAGAAAAACATTTTCATAGCATAAATTCTCTGCGGCGTTGTTGTCAAATTTGGACTTGCACTATTTAAGGCTAAAAGCTTAGGTCCCACTGTGTCTCCAAGCTAATGAATCCCAAATGAGGTCTGCATCTGCAGGCAGGGGAAAAAAAAAAAAGAAAAAAGAATCAGGCATAAACGTTGTACTTTATTGTTCGGGGCTGTGTTACTCAAAGCTAGTGGGACTGAAGTGGAAAAACAACAACAAGGAAAACAAGACGCTGCCTTTCAAAAGAAAGAAAAAAAAACATCATTCATGGACTCCAAAATAGTTTAACCGTTAGATGCTCGAGTGATTGGAACCTCCACTCGTCCACATGGGCATTAGAATCAGCAGGTTTTCTGTAATTATTCTAGAGAATAATCATTTATTTTACGTTTTGTATTATGCACACAAGAATAATTTCATGTCTAAGTTATTGTTTAACATTTGCAACATGTTCAGACACTCTGAGCGATGATTGAAAATAAAGAAACTCGATAGCACAGGACACGGCAACAGAAAAATGTGAACAAAACACAACATCTATGAAGATTCTGAACAAAAACGGCACAAAATACGGGTCATTTTTGGAGAAGCCTGTGGTAGTCATACAAAAACTAAAATTTCTTATAATATATTAAGGTAAATTAAAATTTTAAATGGCATCATATAAAAAAAACATGTTTTTTGAAGAATACCTGGAATATGAAGCGATAACAACTTTTCATCCCGACGATATTTAAAGAAAACAACCTCGGGTCATTTTTGACCCACTTGTGCTTTCAGTTAATCTGGGTTAGACATTCCAGACTAATTTTACAGGACTGGCGATGGATTAAACCTCAGACTTCCTCCCTCCGTACGACACGAGTGTAAAGCAAGTAATTGGCCGCTCAGCGTCTGGGGGCGGCGGCCTCTTTGGTCCGCCTCATGCCGCCAACATGCAAAAACACGGCCCCTCTAAGTACGTGAATCTTCCAGTCGGCTGGCTGCCTCCCACCTGTTCCCGCCTGCGGACTGGATGGCCCCCGGCTGTCTGGCGAGGGGCTGCGGACTTATCCGGCCTTGGGAGAACCGTGTGGTGTGACGCCAAAACCAGAGACAGTGAGAGGAAAGGGGGGAAGGATGGGGGGTCCTCGCTCCTGCGGGGTTGCCCGTTTGGGATTTGACTCACCCCGGATTTCCTAAAGCTGCCATGTGGAATGAGGATCCATGTGCGGTGTTTTGGCGAGTGAGGGTGGCGGGGGTCCCGGGGATCGGGGCTCCTTCGCTTTGTTTGTTTTATTTAGCCTCGCGTCATTGGCTCGTTTACGACGCCCCCCAACCTGCCTTTCGTTCAGAGTCGCCGGCAGCAGCAATGCTATCATTGACGCTTACACCGCACACTTGTCTCTACACGTGTGGATAGTTTGGTTCATTACACCACCAACTACTGGCCTGGCGTGTGTACTGCAGCGCAGGACCAGTATGGAAGCGCTTCATGTGTTTTAACCACTTACTTTCTGTACTGAACTTGGCTCCAACGCCGTTTATGACCCCTGAAACTCGTTTTCTGAACTGGTGAACTATCCCTTTAAGCCCCGCTCCCTGCGTTCCCCCCGCTCGCCCGTCGGACGCCTCCCGACATTTATCAGCGCGGCAACGTTTCGCGCTCCCGCCGCCACCTTGTCGAGCCCCGATCGGGGTGAGGCCCCTCCCCTTGTTAGGCAAAGTGGTTTTTACTCGCGCCTGAAGCTTTCTTTTACAGGCCTAATAAGAATAATGCCTCGCCATAAATCATGAGTCATCCCGCTTTTATGAGGCAGGCCGTAAATGAGTTATGAATTATACCTCCTCTGCCTCCTCTCTGGAAAGAGGGCCGGTCGGTTTCCGCCGGATTGGCCGACGCTTTAAACGTTCGCCGGAGCGCCGAGAATTAACTAAAGCACCACAGGCTCTGAGATAAAAAAACAAAACACGACGAAAAACAACACTTTAAAACCACCCATTATCCACACGGACACGCTGAATAAAACACACACACACACACATTTTTCTCAGAGAGCAAAAAGCCAAATTAAAGGGACCCAAAAAGCGGGGGAACACAATTATCTGATTATGCAAGGGGTCATTGAACGCAACCCAACGAGAGCATCAATTTCTTTTCAATTAGCTGCCTGCGCGGAGCTACAGGACGTGACCGAGGGGAGGGAGGGGTAAGGGTGAGGGGGCGGGTGGGGCCTGTTTATCCGACACATGTCGAAGTCGGTATTAATGAGTAACCGAGATGTAATCCGATTATTGCGCCAAAACCTCGGGAGCGATTTGTAACCGCACCGTTTGGCTTCGGAGGCCATTACCCCGCGGCTAACGCTAAGAGCAGTTTTGCTGTTTGACTTGGCCGCCGCCGCCGCCGCCTCTGGATGGCGTCGCTCTTGGACCCGGCCGCCGGGGGCTCTTGTGTTCACGCGAGGCCGCGTCTGTGGCGGGGCCCCGGGCAGGCGGGGCCGCTCCAACTCAAACACGCCGAACCAGCCGGGGTTTCGCCGTCTCGTTTATGTCTGTCACCCACGATTTGACGCTGGCTTTGGCGTCCGTGAGGGGGGGGCCTGGAGGTCTCAGCGCTGGGTGAGTTTCTCCTTCCTCGTCAACAGGTACAGGAGCGGCGCCCGGAAAGAAAAGACAAATTAGCCGGCAGCGCCGCGGAACCGCGGGCTCCGAAAAGTGGCGGGGGAATGTTGTGTTTGGAGCGCGGCGGGACGTGGACGTGGTAGCGCGCTCCGGCCAACCGCGGGCCACCGCCGCGCCCTCCCACATCTGACTGGGGTTGAAATGTTACGTGTAATTCCTCATCTCCACACTCGATGGGATCAGCGATGGGATAAACGTCACGGCGTTTCCTAACGGCGTTACTTTTTTTCAGGCGCGAGTGATCAAAATCTTTACTGTTTCCGTGGTTACAAGTCTGTCACCGCTACCGACAATAAAATGCGGCGCGTTACTATAACTTAACTCATTGAAGCTATTATATTGTTTATTTATATGGATAGTTTTATATTTTTATGTATGTAGTGTATATATATATTTAAAATAATAATAATAATAACAGTAGATTTTATTTATAAAGCACTTTACATTCGTCAGAATCTCAAAGTGCTACACATGAAAAACAAAAACAAAAACTAACAACAGCAGAATAAACAAGAAATTTTAAAAACATGAGGACTAATAAACCAAAGCATCTAGGGAAAAGCTTTGCTAAATATTATCATATTTAGTATATATATTGTATATTCATAGGCATTTTTATGTAATAATTATATTTGCTACATATTTATATGGAGGTTATGTAGTGTATGTATATTATATATTTTTATGGATATTTGTTTATATATATTGTATAGTAATAGGCATGTTTATGTAGTATTTATATAGACTGTATATTTATATGGATGCAACATAGTGTATATATATATTACAAATTTATGTGAATATTTCTGTATATAATATTAGCAATAAGGTAAAATCA
>CAAKHG010048611.1:0-14776 GCA_901007715.1 Dactylopterus volitans
TAGCCCCGGGGCGGACGCCACCGTTAGCCCCGGGGCGGACGCGCCCTGGGGCGGACCCTAACGTTAGCCCCGGGGCGGACGCCACCGTTAGCCCCGGGGCGGACGCGCCCTGGGGCGGACCCTAAGGTTAGCCCTGGGGCGGACGGTAAAGTTAGCCCTGGGGCGGACTCTACCATTAGTCCTGGTTCGGAGGCTAACGTTAGCCCTGGTGGGGGCGCTACCGTTAGCTCTGATGCGGATCCTACCGTTAGCCCTGGTGGGGGCGCTACCGTTAGCTCTGATGCGGATCCTACCGTTAGCCCTGGTGCGGGCGCTAACGTTAGCTCTGATGCGGATGCTAACGTATGCCCTGGTGCGGATGCTAACGTTAGCCCTGGTGCGGATGCTAACGTTAGCTCTGATTCGGACGCTAACGTTAGCCCTGGTGCGGACGCTAACGTTAGCCCTGGTGCGGATGCTAACGTTAGCCCTGGTGCGGGCGCTACCGTTCGCCCTCATGCAGACACGAATGCTCGCTCTGGTGCGGGTGCTGCTGCAGCAGGTCCTGCTTTGAGGTGACACCAGAGGCTTGAAGGGCTGCGGTGATGAGAAAAGTCTTCGTTGTATCACACCAACACAACCAGGCTCTTTTTCAAAGCTTCAATCAGGATGGTTTAATGAGAGAAACTCTCCGTCCAACTGGCCAATCAGTGCGCACTCACCTTCATCACCAGATGTTCCTCTGCTGTGTCACCAGTGAGCCAGAAATTAGGAAGCTTCTGTGTTGCCATTGAAAAGTTCCAAAAATGCCTTATTCTTTATCTGTAATCGATTAATCAAAATTAAGGCATTGAAGTCACAGCCCTGATTTAAAGTTTAATGTGAAAATACTGACTGAACTCGCTGACTGCTGAGGCCTCGAATGTTAGATGCCGGTGTGGATTTTGACTCTTCTGTAGGTTTTCTTTTAGATAAAGTGTTCAGCCGTGTGTGTGTGTGTGTGTGTGTGACCTCTGCCTGATTGGCTGGTGGCTCCTCATGAACAGGCAGCAGCCGCCGCCGCCCTCCGTCTTCCCCTTTGTTCATGACCACTTTTCTGTCTGGTTTCATCCCAGGTCTGCTGGAGGAGACGCGGGCGCATTTGATCAGTGGAGAAGTAGAAAATCCAGCAATCTCACGCCAGCCTTCAAAACCGTCCTCAAGGTAACGCTTGACTCACTCTGAGATGTTTTCAGAGACAAACTTCATAGAGGGAGATGCTGAGACTTCTGCGTTCTGTCCGAAAGGCTTATCGGGAGCAGCAGAAGGAGAGCAAAGCACAGATCGAAGCTCTGCAGAAAGAACTGGAGACCAGGTTTGTGTCAGTGCATTTTATGTGGTCTCCAGCCGCACACACACACACACACACACACACACACTCTCACGCACTATCAGCAGACGGCAGGTGTGTATGTCCATCTCGAGATCGTGTGACTGTTGTCGCATCCTATCTCATTATATCGGTTTTCATAGCTAAGTCGCACACGAGTTGTCTAGATCAGATGGTGAGAAGGTGAAAGCAGACATCCATCCAGTTTTAGGCAGAAACATTGAGCGCTGATGTGAGCCGGCAGCTGCTGACGCCGATGAATCGCCCCCATTTGCAGGTTGGCAGTGGAAGACAAGGCGACGCAGAGCTCAACCACGGAAGCAGAATACCTGGCCGACCAGTCCAGGAAGGCCATCATGTGTGTCCGCTACCATGACGTGAGTGTGTCCACGACGGCATCGACCGTCGGCCGAAACCTTCCACTGGAAGTGTCCTCAGGTTGATTCTTGCTTAGATTCTCAAGGCATCAGTGAGGAGTGTGTGGATGAGTTCAGCGTCTATGCTCCTGCAGTGATGAAGAAGAGTGTTGGGTTCAGCACAGCTGAAGATGCGGGAGAGCCGGTTTCGTTCTCCTGTCTTGCTGTTGAGTTGGTGTGTGTGTATTCTCGTCAATGTCACCCGATGACTTTATAACCATGAAACACTCCTTTGGTCAGCCGGGCTTCGGGCTTCTGTCCCGCCCCTCACTGGACGTCGGCATTGATGCTCATTTTCACACACAAACTGCTTTCTAAACGAGAAAAGAGTCTTCTAGTGTCAAACTGCACGGACATTTTGCTCAGTGATGCTTAAACACAGCTGAATGGAGCCAGAAGCAAAATATGTCTGCGAGTTAAGGAACCCCAACGAGGAACCTCTCCGATTCAGAGCAGCAGTCTGGGAGTAAGCTAAGTGAAGAAGGAGACTGGCGGCTCTGTGGTTCCTGCTCCGCACGCCCAACGCATCACGCAACTTGAGCTGGAGGGCTGAGATCTTCCACCGGTGGCGAGGACCACTTCACGGCCCCGACGCTGGCTGGGAAGTCTCAGCACCGCCGTCACAGCTGAGGTGGAAAGACCGAAGAGGGAGGAAGGTTAACGGAGGAAGCGGAGATCCTCCTCAAAGACACTGATGAGATCAACCAGACGCGCGAATGATGTAGAAGGAGGAGAACCAGTCACTTCACCTCAGACCTGTTTCTCTCTGTCCAAAAACTTTTTTGTTCTTTCCAAGAATTTCATAATATTGTATTTCAGATGATGAATCAGCAGTTTTAACCTTGCCGGCGTGCCGTAACTCCACGGCCGCTGTTGAACTCTTCATGGTTCGATCAGGGTTAAAACTTACATCTGGATCCCCTGACTCCTCCTGCCCTCCAGATCTTGACTGAGATCAGCGCCGTTTTGACCAACCACAACGTCCCCTCACGGCTGCACAGACTAGGAGCTGCGTCCTCGGAGCCGGCTGAGTTCCAGGCCCTCATCCCCACGCTGGAGGTCTGGGCTCAGCAGCGCCACCTGCTGAAGGTGATCCGCCTCTCCCACAAGCTGCAGAATCGCCGTCACCGGGGCGAATCATGAGGGCTCCTCACAGGAGATCCTCTAGATGTCCCCCTGAACTGCTGCTAAGCTGTGACTCTTCTTGTGACTGACTTGACGACTGTGCGTGTGTGTGCCTGCATGCATGCTTGCGCGCGCGCGTGTGTGTGTGTGTGTGTGTGTGTGTGTGTGTGTGTGTGTGTGTGCTTGCGTGTGTGTGCGCCCTCAGGATCTGCAGCGCAGCATGAATAAGCTGTCGACCCGGCTGATGCCCTGGCAGCAGTCTGATGGCCATGACGCTGCGGAGGATGTGAAGGTGGAGGAGATGCTGCAGCAGATGGACTCCATGCTGGAGAGCAGCTCCACTGATGATGAGAAGGTTCTGGTGAACCAGTTGACGTTCTCTGCGAGCCACCGATGTCTTTTAGATCCCGATCTCTGTCAGCTGAAGATGAAGCCGGCCGTTGTCTTGTGTGGCAGGTGCTCAGAAGCCCGACCCGCTACACTCTGGCCTGCATGGTGTCTCACTTCCAGAAGCTGTTCGACGTGGCCTCCATCAACGGGGTTTACCCACGCATGAACGAGGTCTACACGAGGCTGGCAGAGATGAGCAACACCATGAGGAACCTACGAGACGTCCTGAAGCTCGGTACCCTGCGCTCATTGCGTTTCTCACCCCGTTCTCGTTATCTCTGGAGGCCCGAATCGTAACTTCGTGTTGTGGTGTCAGACGGCAAGGCCCCTCCTGCTCAGGTGGTGAACGTGGTGACCAGGCTGGTCTGGACCTCCGGAGAACCGGCTGCCCTCCACAGTCTGCTGGGAGGCGGAGACATCGACAGGTACGCAGATGCAGGACGACGTTCTCACATCCAACAAGCCCTAGATGAATGGAACCACTGACCCGGTCTGCAGCCGTGTTGGTCATTCACTCATTCTGCAGGTCATCTTTTGATCTGCAGCTTTTCTTTCTTTGGTATCATTTGAAACTGAATCTTTAGATTTTTAAATTGTTGGTGTCACAGATCGTATTTTATATTAATATCAGGATCTCGGAGAGTGAATGTCAAACAACGTTTCACCTCTGAACTACAACCGGTTTCTGAGGTGCGTTTCGTCCTTGTGTTTTGTGTCGCAGCATCATCGTCAAGGTGAAGCAGCATGAGGAGTTCTTTCCCGCCTTCTATTCTCTGATCCTGGACATTTTACAGACTCTAGGTAAGCGTGACGCAGCAGGCTCGCCATGGCAACGCCGCTCTTGACTTATGTAACACTGCTTGCTGGGTTGAAAGTGGATCTCAGAACCTCATCAGATCACTCACATAGGAGAGGAGGAGCACTTGTACTGTTTGCATAGAGGTCGGATTCAAAAGGGTCGGAGAGTTGACAGGACGACATCAGGTCCCGGAAAAGCTCGGAAAAGCTCATGGAAAATGGGGACAAAGAGTTCTGAAAATCACATTTGGTCCTGGAACAAGTTTAGTTTTAAACCATCACTGCGGTGCAGTACAGCAGTGAGCAGGCAGAGGAGGAGATGTTCCTCCAGATGGTCCTCGACGTTTCAGCGGTTGGCTCAGATTTCAGGCCAAAAAGAGGAGCAGCAGCCGGCTGAATTTGATGAATTTCTTCTTCTATGGTGGTTAAATTGGTCTTTACAAACTGTGCAGGTTACTTTAGTTTTCTCCAAAGATCCGTTTGGCGACTTTCCTCTTAAAACTCCGCCCTCGTCCTCACCATCCTCAGCCAGGACGCTCTGGTGAGGTCACGTCCTCACAGCTCGCTGCACTCTCGTTCTTTTTTTCTCTTTTTTTTTTTTTGCTTGTTTTTGCCCATATTTACTTGGTAGTGATTTTTTTTTTAGCAGCCATATTAATTGCATGATTTTTTTTAAACACGTTAGCGCAAACGTGTTCATTTTGACAGCTCTACTGTGCGCGAACAAGACGTAGCTAAGCAAGTAACCGCTGCTGCTGGTGAGCACGTCCCTCGCAACAACGCGCGATGCAGGGCAACCCCCCCCGCCCACGGTGACCACGCCCACCACACCCTGACCACGCCCACCACACCCTGACCACGCCCACCACACCTGGCTTTCTCATCATTCGTTCATTCATTAACGACGTTGCAGCTGCACATCACAGACCAGAAAACACGAGAAGAAGCTTCTCCTGGTTTTGGAGGCCGTGAGAATATAAAGAGATACACTGATGCAGCTCTGTGTGTGTGTGTGTGTGTGTGTGTGTGTGTTTCGCAGGCGTCGGCCGTCTGGACGACATCCTCCCGGCGCTGCAGTCGTTGAAGCAAACATCGCGGTGACGCGCCGCTTCCACTGAATTGAGCGCCGTGTTTTGTTTTATTGATTGTGTGAGTTTTATTTTTGATGACAGAGTTCCCATCAGTGAACATGAATATTAATAAATGAAGGTGAAACGATTGCATCAGACTGTTAAAGAGAGTGATTTGTGTCATCCAAGACAATCGTGTTAGATATCTGCTCCCGTAAACGCAGGCGCCGCCGTTCTACAGTCACAGTTAAACGTGGAAGAACAACCACATAGAACCCCAATATGCAAACGTTGTATTAAATTTATAAGAATAAAATACAAATATAAAATTGGAAAGAAATGCAACAAAGATGCAAATTAGAAACTAAGAATTCAATATTTTAAATGGCAATATGACAAAAACAAGCAAACAACAAAAATGCAAAATGGGAAAAAAAAACTGGATAACTATATAAATACTGTAGATGCAAAAACACATGCAAAAAATAATACCCATCACCCCCGGTGTGTTTAACCACTTGTTCATTGCAGTATTTAACTTATTGCCAGTAGCCCGATTCTTTCAGTGGAAGCCCAAGAACAAACCGGAGAATCCTGCAAGTTCAGACAGAAGCATTTAGACAGGAGATTCTTGACATCCCCTTTTTATATAATTTTATCAGCAAAATCCATCACGTACAGTAATTATGCGGAAGCAGGTCCTCATTGTGTCATCGGCCTGTATGGGAGCGACTATGTGGAAGCTGTTCTTCTTTGGATTTACCAGCAGCAAGCAAATCTTCATTGCACACGCATGTGGGAACAGTCAAACAGTCTTAATGCATGAAAACAAAAACCTGTCTCGCGTGGCAGTGGGAACGCAACCTCCCTCCCAGAAGGGTTCGACCTTCATTCCTCAACTCTACAACTCGGTAGCAAGCACCCTTCAGAAGAAAACTAGAAGTATCACGTCTCTACGTG
This sequence comes from Dactylopterus volitans, assembly GCA_901007715.1. Classification (NCBI taxonomy): domain Eukaryota; kingdom Metazoa; phylum Chordata; class Actinopteri; order Syngnathiformes; family Dactylopteridae; genus Dactylopterus; species Dactylopterus volitans. The sequence continues at coordinate 6,108 of CAAKHG010048611.1, forward strand.
TGTGCAACAGCTATGTGTGGATATGTATTGAGCATTAGCAGTTAGCATGTATTTACAGGGGTCAGGGATTCAAGTAGTGGTCTCCAGTTGACTCTTGAATGAATCGCCAACTATTTTTATAATCGACAAATTATTTAAGAAAAAAAAGTCCAAATTCTCTGTTTCCAGCTTTCACATATGAATATTCTCTGGTTTCTCTCGTCTATGACAGAAAAGCTCTCTGGGTTGTGGACTGCTGGTTTGAGGACGTCTTCTTCGGCTTTGGGGAACAGTCATCAACGTCTTTCACCATTTCATAGAGCAAAAAACACATTGATTGTGTTAATTTACTTTTTGTATCAGTAGCAGCCAAGTATCAGCTGCAAAACTGATTAAAAGATGCATACGCTGCCTCTCTGTCTGGGCTAGTTAATCGCTGAACTAGAGTTTTGCTCTTATTTTATGTATTTGATTTTTATTTTTTGGTGCATTTCCATTCACTTTAAGCACTAAAATTGCAATAAAATGGGATTTTTAAAGAGGAAACTCGGTAGCTGTTGAATCTTTTCTATTCTATGTTCACTGTTGCTCTTCAAGAAAGCAAAAGTATTTCTATTCCGATTACTTGATTAAGCAATGGAATAATTGATAGAATACTTGATTAATAAAATAATTGATGGCTGCAGCCCTAGTTGAGAACAAGAAACAAATCCAGTTTTTCTGATTTGTATTTTTCTTTATTTGTTATCATTTATTTATATTTTTCCTGACAGTTTAGGTCCCTTTAAACACAAAATACCTCTTTTCTATTACTTTTAAAGCTCTGGGATGTAGATGCAGCAACCTTTTGTTTGCGCACTTTTCTGCACTATCAATCTGAAATAATGTCATGTTTTTGGATAAAGGGATAGAACATAAAAAAAAATGTTTTTTTAAAAATCGGATTCATTGATTAATCAAAAAAAATTGTCCGATTAATTGATTATTAAAATAATCAGTAGTTGCAGCCCTATAATGACCTTCCTTAGGATTCCTCAGCGGGGGAGGTGTCGCGGTCCTGCTCCTCGGAGAGTATCTCAGTTACCTGTTAGGAGATACTCATCACGGTATTATTCCGTTTTTTCACATACTCGCTGCACCAACGCGGGCGGTGAGTCAGTCGGTGCAGGAGTGAACGGACCGGCCATTCTTCTTCCTGTTGAGATCTGATGTGGACACATGGTGGCATTTGGATTAGATCTTGGCTTAAGCAACACAATGGGTGGAGCTTCAACCCAGGTCAGTTTTGTGTCCACACGCACCTTCGCCAGGCCTTCCTTAATGGTTCAATTTGCTCTATCTACGAGTCCCGGATGGTAAACTGTCCAAACTTGTGTCTAATCCCAAACCTCTTTTCCACTTCTCTTAGTTCCCCATTAGAGATGTGAGTACCTTGGTCGGATCTTATCGCTTCTGGTACTCCAAGTCTGGGTGTAAGTTCCCTTGTAAGCCATTTAATCACTTCTCTTCTTTTTGCAGTTTTGGTAAATGTGGCTTCTACCCACCTGGAGAAGGAATCAACACAGATGAGAAGATATCGTCTACCTTTGGCTGTGTCTTCTGCTCTCATGTCGGTAAAATCATGTCACCAGCCCCAAAACCTGCATCACAGATTTCACTGTTGTTGGTTTAGAGCGATTCAAGATATCAGGTTTTTTTAGAAGTCGTCATATGCGGGCCAGAGGAGCAAATCACACGACCCAAAAATGTCACCTTGGGTCTCCCGATTTGAAGTTTATATTTTGAAACCTTAAACCCGCCATCCGCCAGGTGGCGTAAGACTGTTCCAGTGGCCATCATGATGGAATCTGGGTCAGGAGCTGCCAAGAGAATGGCTGCGTCCGAAATGCCACACTAAACAGCATATACTCAAAAAGTATACCTAAGTGCGGCACACGTTTGAGTAAATATCAGTAGTATGCATTCATTCGTACTACTCAGAGCGCACGCGGCACTTCCTGCCATTGGGAGGGAACGTAGTTACCATGGTTGTTACCATGGTGACCACTCCTATCAAGACAGTTTCCAGATTTTGGGACAGGACTGATCAGCCAATTCCAAGGAGACGCGGTCCGAATAAGTACACCACGCTGCCATAAGCCCATGATTGCGCTTTCAATACCCGAGACTTGGTCAGGTTTCAGTGGGTATTGAGTCCTATAAATAGGACTCGTGTCAGGCCTCAGTGGGATATGTATGGGTGGAATATCAATCAATCAATCAATCAAACCGACGTCAGCGGGTCCTGCAGACCACATGGTGGCAGGCAAACCGTCCAACAGTGCCATGTTTTCCCTTCCGTGCATTCGAGACTAATAACGCTTTTCTGGATGCAGCAAAGCGTGTGAGGCATGAGAAACCGCGTACGCCTGCGTGCACGGCGAGTAGCAAAGGTTTTCGTTTTGTGTCGGTGTCCAGTCGCACGCAAGCTAAACAGCGCTTAACCATCTAACCCAGATTCTTAGCTCCGCCTCCATTTGCTGCCTTCAGAGTGGCGTTGGGGGGGCTGATGTATCTGCCGAAGCCTGCATCGCTCCCAGCGAATCGGGTAAGGACGCTGCTGCGGCCGCGCTTCTGAGCCCGCATAGATGCCGCACAGTTCCAAGACAGTGCTGTACAAGGCCGTCCCACAGAGCGTCAGAGCTTTCATCACCGCGCAGCTCACGGTTGAGTGCTCAATGCGGTGGATCAGGGGGATCAGTGCGCAGGCGCTGAACAGGGATCCAAGGAAGCCAGGATGAAAAGGTGCCATGGAATGCGGTGGAGGAATAATCAGGAATGAGTCCCCCACCGTATCTCAGCTCCTTGTTCATTAGCTGGGTCGGACAGACGAATAGGTGTTTGCATCATTTGCCTGATAGCTTTTCTAGGCGTGGCACGGCGACGCGCAGAGCCATCAGGGAAGGTCATAGGAGCTATGAGCGAGGAGATATTTTGTGAGCGCATAATGTCCCTGGGAAAGAGATTCATAGGGCGAAAGGGTGAAATAGGAAACCCATGATCAAAGTTAACAGAGTTCCATAAGCATTGAACAGGTCTAGACAGAGGCCACTCTTCCGTGTTTCCCGAGAAGCCAACGGCAGGTACGGTGTTCCTCGATGGAGGGCGCGGCGTATTCATGGTGGAATACCTGGCTCATGTGTCGACCGCATGCACGTAACCCCGGCCGCTGATAGTTCGTTTAACTAGCGGCTCAAGAAACAAGTCATGGGAACACAGTGCCGTCACCTGCTGCCAGAACCGGGGGCCTGATGCCTGTAGGGGGGGGTGCAGGAGCTTGGGGCCCTGTTGTGTCAGAGGAGGATAAGTATTATACTCATATTTAGCAGTCCCTCCTAGTGGATGCGAATAGTGCTGGTCCTGATGCGGATTGTGATGCGGATTGTGATAGTGCTGGGTTTGACATTGACAGTCCCAGTGCCCATATCCTCCACACCGGTGGCACTGGTCAAATCTCCTTGAGCCACCTCTTTTGAACCTGTAGTTAACTCTCCCTCTTCCTCTAAGATCACATACAGGCACAGTTCCCTTATTATTATTATTATTATACGAAGGCCCGCCCTGCCAAAAAGCTGGCAGGTGAGGGTAAGGAGGTGGGGCTGGATATCGACTGTATGGAATGGGCGGAGCTTGAGACTGCATGACAGGGGGGGCGGCGCTCGAAGCGTCGGCTGCGACCGCGCCCGCTGAGGCGTCTGTCTCGCAGAAGCCCTGTTTCACTTTTTCGCAAAATGTATCCGTCAAAGTGGATAATCCGACCACTTGTCTTAGCATCGTCTGCACAGAAGGAGGCAGTCACGCTTCCACTGCTCCTCTAAAAACCGCCGCCATGGTGGTATTGCCAGCTGGGTCCTCACCGGTTCTTTCCTTCCTTAAGTCCCTCACCCAGGTGTAAGTACGCTGCGCCCCTCTCACCCTCGCAAGGTGGGATTTGACACAATTCAGCAGAAGTACCGTGGTGAATGTCTCATCCAGGTGCTCCTCTGCCAGTGTGTGGGAGCCGTTATCTCCTGGGTACGGAGCCGTTTGCGCCGCACCATTTTTGATAACCACCAACAGCGCCGTCTGAGGGGGTGTATTTCTGAGCCTGGCTTGCTGTCGCAGGAACAGTAGGCTTCTTTAGGGGCATTTGAAGTTGGAGCGCCGCCACCTCTATGTGAAAGAAAGAGGCGGGGCTGCCGGCGGCTCATCGGTCGCAGTCTCGTTCGGCGAGTGTGGATTATCTTTTAGCTCGGTGGGTTGTGTCACTGGAGAAGGCAGGTGTGTGTGTGTCTGGGGTGCAGAGGCCTGTGCCAGAATGGAGAATTTAACTTCTCTTAGAAAGCATCGACAGTCTGCTAGAAACGCCTCCGCTCTCCTCATTTCCGGGTCCCGGCGGCGCGCTTCCCCAGCCTCCAAACATTCCTCTGTTTTGCATTTCCGTGGCCCACTTCTACGAATCTATCCACTCCCTTCTTCCCTTCATCCGCGGGCACCTTTTCATGCCATCTGGTGAACGTATCTAACAGCACCGACGCCAAAGAGTCGGGTTTACTGTCCCTCCGGTTATCAACAACATGCCGTGACATTGTAAAAAATATCTGGACACGCGTCAGTCAGAGCGGGTGAATGGCGAAGTGCCCGGGTGAGGACCCACTCCAGAAGCTTCGACACGGAGCCTGCTGCCCTGTGCTTGATCGCTGGTGATCTCCCAGTCTGGTCACTCGTTTTACTTCACCTCCCTCTGTAACACCTTAACTAAAGTCCCAAACAACACTATCCCCTGCTAATGTAGTCCAACGCCCCCCTTTTACAGAACTACTTGAGATCTGTGCATGAGCAGGAATTCTCGGTCAGTCTAAACTGCTAAAGATATCAATCAAGTTGGAAACCACCCCAGATATAAAGTGTTATGAGTATGAAAAATAACAAACCGATCCCTGTGTCCTCATAACACTTTATATCTGCGGCTGCTTTTTGGGAATTTTTTTCTCTTTTTTTCCACAGCGTGAATTCAACCAATTCACCTCGACTAGGACACTTATTTTCTTTCCCTCTGAGACTATGTGATTATACTTTTACATGTGACCATTCAAAATGCGTAAACAAAGAAGCTGACTTTCACAACACAATTTTTAGTATTAATTTAGCCATCAGAGGGTTGCATTAATCAGACAATTTAGTTTAGTGTGTCCAATGTGCAGAAATTTCAGATAGAAAAGAGGTTTTCTGCTTAGGCCTGGAATTGTCTGAAAAAACGGTCTCCCCCGATCGACTCCGGCGGTCCCACTCGGACGCGATCTCAGAGTCAGCCAATCCGGGTCACGGCACCAAACTGGAAGCCCGATTCTTTCATTGGAAGCCCAAGAGCAAACCGGAGAGTCCTGCAAGTTCAAACAGAAGCATTCATCTTATGGTCACAGGCAAAGCTATGCAGCGCTGGACTCCGAGTGACAGAGCTCTCTTGCGAGAACCCAGCCAGAATGAGCCCCCAATACAGGAAGTGATTCACGTTTGTCTTCTTGGGCCGCGTCTGCCCCGCACAGAGGCTGGACTCAAAATGAAGCCAATTCTAACATTGCGGTACTTAGATTAACTGGCTAGAGTGAAGTTAGTGAAGTGGATCATCTGAGTCCACCATTTTCCAGTGAGTCTGCCATTAACTAGCCTTGTGTACTGAGCATTAGCCAGCCAGAGGACTCACAGGATCCAGGTTCATGGAGAACCCGGACGTGATGATTTGTGATTCATTACAAAGTTTACTCATTAACCGGGCGATTCAGGAACGCCAGCATCAAACACCTCGAGAAACAGACTTATGGACGCTGTAGGGAGGATTGATGCTGTGCTGCTATTTAATCCTCAAGTATGTATGTTGCATATTGAACCCAAATTTTTTTTTTTTACCATAGTAGTCAATTTTTATCATAAATTATTCTGATTACAAATTGTAGCCAATAAGAAGATGTGATAAGATGTTAGTAATGCAGCAGCGTTCCTAATTTACACTTAAAATCCGCACGTTTAGAGACAAACATTCCATCATTTACGGAGACAAAATGACTAAACTTTACGACCACAAGCAGCAACGCGACCCGGGAGTGGAACCTCCTGTTTGTTAGAATCATCTTTGTGTTTCAGGTGAACCACCCGCAGGGAGGGAGAAAAGTGTGTGTCTGTGTGTGTGAGAGTGTGTGAGTGAGCGGGGGTTGACAAGTGTGAAACTCTGGTCTCCATAACAACGCAGGGACGCTAACTGAACCTGGCTGTTGAACACTTCCGTGGTGCAGTGACATGTGAACATTCACTCGAGCTGCTTCCCGGAGCGGCGACGCTCTCAACCACAGAGCGGTCTGTCAAGCGTGCGAGGGGGCGGAGCCACGCTGCTCTCCTGAGTGACGATGGCGGAGAGGAACTTTATATAGTTATGTGTTCTAAACACTGCAGTTTATTTTTTCTGAAAATAAACATTGATTTTATAGATTTTTTTTTAATATATAACTGTCTGATAGTTCTTCGCAACGATGCTAGCAGAAGCTACAGGACATGGAAGATGATGAGGAATTATTCTATTACTATTCTATTCTATAATTTGTTTTTTTTTTCTCTCACAAGAAGAACCATCAAAGAACCAATGAAGTATCTGGCAGATCAACACGCAGTATTGGTAAGACTGTAAAGTACGGTGAGTGATTTCGGTGTGAGATCGTTTCAGAGATGCAGTTGTGATTTTTGCCTCCTGTGTGAACAGTAATGATGTCAGTTATGTTTATGAAGATTATGAACGTTGGTTGCCTTGTTGGTATCAGCCATGACAGCCAGATATTATCGGTATCGATATATCGGTTATCGGTATCGGCTGAAAAAAGACCTACGGTGCATGACGAATAATCCCTCATTAGTTTTGTCTGTGTGTACCTAATAAATTGGCTGCAGCCGTGTCGAGATGAGCTTAAAGGGACAAGATGTAAGTTTGCCACCGAGGTGAGGTCACCTGTCAGTCGCCACAACTGTTGGAGACAGGATGCCGAGACACAACCTCCATGTGACAAGAAGACAGAAGATCCAAGATGGCAGAAGGGGTCCCCAGAGCGAGCCGAGCATCCCCAAGGCTGGAGACTGATGGTTGGATATGGAGGACTGCGGGGGGGGTCAGCCTTGTCCCATTGGTGGACAAGATGACAGCAAACCTCTGAGTGGCCAAGAAACTCTCCAGAGGAACCATGGGAAAACAAATATGGCTGACAAGCACCAGTGCAAGCAAAAAAAAAAAACTGATGAAACCGGAGTTCCAGGCTGAGTAGGAAGCTTCCGTGAGGCCGGCAGTCACCGCGAGGAACGCCGGAGCGAGACTCATGCGTGCAGGCCGAGGTTGGTCGCAGGTTAAGGTGAGTGCATGAATGAGATTATTTCAAAATCACAATCATTTGTCTTCAAATGATGTGACACTCTGACTTTTGATGTCAGTGACCGACCACATGAGTGGACACTGAATTGTTAAATTATGGAAAAAACTGCCCCCAACAAAACGTATCTCAGAAAAAAACGCTAACTTTTCAGGTGTGTAAATAGTTGGACTAAGTACTAAAGGCCAGTCCGGGTCTGCTATGGGGCGCTGCGGATCACGTTAGTGGGGCGCTGTTCAATTACATAAGTCAAAGTAGTTTTACACACATACACACACCTTATATTAAGGGTAAATAATAATAATAATAATAACTTTATTTATAGAGCACCTTTAGTGATCTCACTGTCAACTCAGAGGGAATATTTACAGTGAATCCATATCAGACTCTAAAATATTATCCACACATGTCAAATGGAGCTATGATCGATATTTCAGAATGATTCAAACTCAAATAATTGGCGGGAAATCTGAATTTGAACTTATTCCGATCCAGATCTCAGCCCATCATTCCTCCCTGTGATTATTTCCAGGATAAAATGAATTAACCTAAGCCAGCCTCTTAAGGGTGAATGAATATAAACATGAGCCAAATGAGCCAGTCTTCTGAATGGCTCTTTAAACTGAACGGATCCCAAAGATCCGGCTCCCTTCAAAGAGCCATAAGTCCCATCTCTCGGCAGGAGCTCCGCCCCGCGGGACTGTCCGCGCGTCTAAAACAAGTGCAGCGCGGGAGCGGTTACCATAGTAACCAACACAGCCAGATAGGCACGCGCGGCCCCTCTCGAGCCGCTCCGCGCGCAACACTTTGATGTCACTTTGATGCTTTGATGTCCCGCCGACATTGAAGCGGCGCGTAATCTGCCGCGGCGGCTTTGATGGCTCGCGGCCGTTAACGCGCGCCCCGATTGGCTGGCGGCGGCGGCTCGCACGCGCGAGGGAGAGTTTGGAGAGTTCGGAGAGTTCGGAGAGTGTTGGAGTGTCCGTCCGCGCAGCGAGTCCGTGAACGCGCCGCCGCGCACGCCGAGGCCGCGTCATGGCTGCGAGGAGCGTTCAGGTGCACCCGCCGTGCGTCGAGTTCAGGGACGTGAGCGTCGGGCAGGTTTACCGGACAAGCTTCACCGCGACCAATGTCGGGAGCGCGTCCAAGGAGATCTACCTGGAGAGGCCCGCGTCAAAGGTGCCGAGCGAAGGACTAAAAAATGGTGTCGCGAAGTTGCGTGAACTTTGTGCGTGTTAAACTGGCGTTTGCACGAGTTTAGTTACT
>CAAKHG010048614.1:0-10460 GCA_901007715.1 Dactylopterus volitans
CACACCCTCACACACACACACACACACACACACACACACACACACACACACACACACACACACACACACATCTTCTCTGAGTCTGTTTATAGTCCTGATGCTCCCATCTGATGAGCACTCGAAGTCAACAGAGATGGTGGATGAGGCCGCATGTAAAAGAGAGCAGAGGAGGAGGGAGACAAATGTGGTGTGTGTGTGTGTGTGCGTAGGTGTAGTATCCATTATTTAAACCATGCTGTGATTGCCTTCACACACACACACACACACACACTGTGGACAAGGTGGAAATGTGATAACTGTCAGAGGCGCCAAAGCACCTCCATATGTTTTCGTGAGCCGCCCTGATTGGCCTCCTCCGCTCGTCACGTGCGCTGGCATTTGATTGGTTCCCGGCTCGGCTAATGTGATCAGTGGTTTCAGAATCTAATGACCCACAATTTCTGCCATCAGGCTAATTGGGGTTTGCGAGAGTAATGACAGTCAGCTGCGGAGGAGAATATTTCAGGGCTTCTAATGGGGCGGAGCAGGTGGGCGGAGTCCGCCTGGCGGTGGCAGGCTGCCGACTCCAATCTGGGCCACGGACCAAGCCAATTACACCAGTAAGAAGTTCAACGGGCAAATTCATCTTCAGGTACGTTCAGGATCAAGCTGCGACCTCTTGATATGCTGAGACGCACTTTTCAGAATAATTGGATTCTGTTTTTTTATTATTTTTTTTTTTGCAGACGTGGAAACAAAGTTGGGGTTGTTGTTGGAAAATGCTGCTTATCGTCTAAAATCTAAAATTTGTTTCAAACATCCGCACAGAGACTTCAAAGCAAATTCAGACGTCACTGTGTGAATTCCTCATGAATGTTTCGCTCAAATCGCAGCCGAAGCGCTTCAGTAAAATACTCAGGCAACGTTCCTTTTAAATGAAAATCATAAAAAAAATCTGCAAGTTCCCTCACTTGGAGAAGTGAGCATGGGAATCCGTTCCTATTTGTTCATTCGATTCTTGGCCGTCCACCACTGAGGGCTCGTACTGAAACGGAAACGGAACATTTTTAGCGACCCACTCTCCAGGAACATTGTCGGTGCTTGACGTCAGTATAAACGCGTTAAACCCCCCCCAGCCGGCGGGTCAAACAGCGACCGTGACCGTAACCGCTCTACATCGCTCGCTTCAGACGCCGCCTCTGCCGTCCAAATGCAACGATCCCATTTCAGGCTGCCCGTCTTCGGGAATCGCCTGCTAGCATGCTGGGGTCAGGCTGAGTGTGCGGCGTGTTTCAGTGGCGTAGTATGTGAACTTTGAATAGATGAGAAATCCAGGCATATTGAATATTCGCAAGAATCTCTGTGTATGCATGCATATTTATCCGCCCCACAATGGATTGTGTCTCCTTAGACGTAAAAGCAACAGCGGCCATGGAGGCAGACGGGATTTTTTTTGCTTTGGAGATTCATCAAGACAGCGTTGGAAGAAGTACGTCACCTCTGCTTCTTTTCCAGCAGGAAACAACGTATCCATATCCATATCCATACAGGTATCAAATATGGTGCTTTTGTTTTGAGGAGAGGATGTAGGATGCAAACAGAGATGCGCCAGGCTGCATATTGAAGTGTGGATGATCACTAGACTGATGGTTGGAAGTTTGAGTCACGCATGTGATTCCAAACACAACCCAACTATTTCCAGACTTGTCTCTCCCATTGTCTCGTTTCATTAAAAAAATGCATCGCAGAAAGTGTATAATCTTTCCATAACTCCGTGAGGGCTTGGTGGTCCGGGTATGATTAGGTACAAAGATGCTTGGTTTGGTTTTGGGAAAGATGAGGATTTGGGATTACAAAAACTATTTTTGAAAGGGTTGTGCATACAATAATCTGACCTATAAATCCATGCTTGCCGAACCCCCCCCCCCCCCACACACATATTTCCTCCTTCCCGGTGGAGATGCCAGGACGCGGGGACAGTCATGAGTAAAGAATCTGACCAAGTGCATCAATGTCTGGCGGATTTGGATGCCCATCGCTGCAGACAATTGTCAGTTGGTGCTCTGCCCCAGGAAGCAGACGATGGTTAGGAACTCGACATGCGATGTGATCCTACTGTTGGTCCTCAGCTGTGATTGAGCCCTGCAGACTGAAAGGCAGAACTTCCTGTGCCTAACCAACACAAAAACACCATCAAAGCCCAAAGAGTTCTGTTTTTTTTGGTTGCCTCTTTTAGGATTGTGCATTCATGTAGACACCTCAGCATGCCAGCACGCCGTCAGTCCCAGCCTGACCAAAATGTCAACATGACGGCAGCAGAAGAAGAAAGGGCATGGCTCAGTGCTGCTTTCATTAGCCATGAACCGCTGCAGCTCCACTACGTTTTCATGCAGAGGCCTCTGAAGGAGCCCCTCCCGTCCCCCCTCACAACTTTATTTAAGTTTAGTTTTTCTGTTGCTCAGAGATGAAGTGCCTTGATGTTCAGTTATATTGATCATGTTTGTGTAGGACACACATTCCCCACAGCCAGATCTCCCTCTCAGCCTTTGATATGTCAGTCAGCTGTTGCAGTCACAGATCATCCAGCCACTGCACTCTCTTGTGTTATTATGTATGACTGGAACATGGACCCTCGATTCACAATCATCTCTCAAATCATCCCTCCGCAGCTTCAGATATCCTGATACTTAAGTGCATCAATGCAAATCAGAGCGGATGGGGGGGGGGGGGAGAAGTGTGCATATTGAAGAGCGTAAACATCCGCGAATGCGGCGCTGTCGGCCGTCTCCTCCGATGTTTCGGAGCGAACCCGAGCTGTGTGTGAGACAAAGAGGTTGGCACAAGATGTAAGCCTGTCAGAGTTTTATGTGACCATGTCCTGGTCACAAACAAACAGCTTTATAAGACAAAGAGGTTGCGACAAAGTGGAACGCTGCGAGCAATCCGGCTTAGCTGTCAGGCCTCTTTATCCACGAGGGGGAAAAACATGCATCACTGCGGCGCAATCTCTTTTCGGGATGGAAAATGTTGATTTCATCAAACAGCATTTTGGGTGAACGATAGGGGAGGCAGCGCAGCGCAGCGCTGGCTGACCTCACCGGCTTTACTGTCATCACCGACGCCAAAGACACTAAAATTTCTCAAAGTGTGATTCTTCCAGGCTGAATCTGCTGAACTAATGGGGGATTTCCTCCAGATGTTTCTTCTTTCTGGAAGAGGAGACTGGCTGTGTTCCCAGAGTGATGGTTGCGAAGTTTTACTCCTCAACAGTAACAGTGACCTACTTCCTTTATCCAAAATGCTAAGTTGAAAATTTCCCCTAGAGTGTGACTGTTTTGCTGTTTGGGCTCTGCTGACACAAAAAAAAAAAAAAAACTGCATTCAATTTCTGAATAATTTCAGATGGAAAAAGTTTACAGAATCACAAAGTTCTTTTGTTTCCTGAAGTTTTCTTTTGTTGCTGCTGCCTGTCCTCCTAGAGTCATTATCCTCATGAATGGATTTCATTCATAGTACAGTACAAGACAATTATTAGTCATCATTTTTCCAGTCTTTGACTTTCGCCGCCTCAGCAATAAAAATAGTTTTTGTTTCCAATTCTGAGCTGAGTTGAAATGTGTGCAAAACATTTTTTATTAAAATGTGGGAAAAATTGCTATGGATAACAGTCTGCAAGAGAAAAATAATTTACAAATGGACATAGCAGATGCATCAGCACTTTTCAGAAGCAAACTATTGAACACTGAACCACTGAGTGGAGAAAACAATTGGGATTCCAGTTATGGAAGGCATTAAAAATACATTAATGAAAGGCAGATGATACCAACAAACGTCTGCATTAGATAACAACATAAAAAGCCCTGCTTCAGAGAATCCCTCTCAGAAATTTTGTACATATTTTTCAATCAATTCTATAATTTATACAATATTTCCTCGAGAATGAGAGGTTATGCATTTTACATCTTGACATAATCTGTCTTGCGAGTCTCAACTGTACTGAATCATCAAAACAAGGTTATCTCGGTACAGCAGCTCCAGTCTTTGCTCACCGATCAGGCAGGACCGGGTGACGGTTGACATCAGGCAGTTTGACGTGATTTTGCGGGCTGTTACTCATCCAACTGCTTTGTAATGTTGTGTCACCTTAATAAACTGAAATGCGACAGGCACAATGCTGGGGACACGTTTCAGTCCAACCCAGCGCGGCTCCACAGCGTCAAAAGTTACAAAGCCTTCAAAATGACAATCAAAGTAAACCATAACTCAAACAGATGCAATAAAAACTGACAATCACCATAACAGACAATTTATTGTAGGACTGTCGTTTTTTTTCTGTTTTCAAAAGTATCAAATTGGAACCGCGGCTCGATTTTGGCTTCCTGGTGGAGCTGCACACACACTCAGTCTGTCTGTGAGGAAAAAAATATCCGTTACAACTTAGCCTCACAACTTTTTTTTTTCGAAGTAAGAGTCACCTTACAGATCTAGATTAGAAGATCGGTCCTTGTTGAGTGAGGGGTTGGCCATCGTCTCGTCTTCCCTACATGGTAGGAGTAATGAAGCACCTGTTTTTCAACAACATCCGAGGGTCCAAATATGGGGAGCCTGAGAAATTTCCCCTAATTCCTTGAAGATTTGGCTTTGCTGTGTCGGTTGGCCACTGCAGAGCCCATCGCAAACCTCCTACCACCTGGCACCTGCCATTAAGTTTGGAATGTAAGAGCTATGGAAGTATCTGAACTCGTCGTCGCCGGCATCTGAACCCGTCCATGCGATGAGCGGGAGGGGTTGGTCACGTGCGCTTGGCGCCCTGCGAAACCGCGGCAGTTGCCGCTCGACACCGTGCAACAAAGGGCCGGCTGAAACACGACAGTGTGAACTCAACTAAAAACGCACAGGAGCATGGCAGCAGTCTGAGAGCCGAGAGGTGGAACAATTATGCGCCGCTCCACCGGAAAATCAGAAAGGGCAAACTAAATAGGCAATGTGTCAAAGTAAATCATTCGTTAAGTGTGTTTTGCCCGACGACTAACATTTCTATTGCAAGCTCATAAATGGGAGGCCTGCTGATAATTCCCAGTGATTTGAATTACAAAAATTTGGTGGAAGGAACAAACAGTGTACAAAATGGCCTCTACAAAACCTCCTCAAAGCACCACTTAAGGCTTGACTCAATCCATTCTTTTATCAATATGACAGCAGTTTTGGAAACTATTGATAATTTAAAAAAAAAAACAACAAAAAAAACATTAGCTGCTTTTTTTTCTGGGCAGTTGTTTGGGCATACAGTATGTTGTCGGACCATGATGAACAGCGAGCTTCTTCAGAACACGTTGAGATACGTAGCTTTGGAGTCCGTCCCGGCTGCGTTCCTGGCTGTGCACCGGTAGACGCCGGCATCTCTTTGCGTCGGGTTCTGGATAACGAGGGAGCCTTGCGGATGGAGGTACTTGTTCCCAAACAGGCGCGGCTGGGCGCTGACGGCCAGGCGGGTTTTATCGGGCGTCTCCCACGCTAGCTCCACTCTGGGGGTACCGGTCGCTATGCAGTTCAGCTGAATGGCGACCCCGCGCTTTGCGTACGTCACAGAGGGAGGGCCGCTGGTGATGCGCGGAGGGTGCGCGATCACGATCACAGTCACCGACAGCAGAGAGCTGCCGTACTCATTTGCAGCCCGGCAAACATAGGAGCCCCGATCATAAACGGATACCTGCTGGATGACGAGCGTTCCATTGGACAGGACGGCATACCGCCCGGCTCTCTGGGGCCTATTGAGGATGACCCCACTTGGCAGAGTCCACGTGAGCCTGAGGGGTTCCCCGCTGGTTAGACAATGCAGCATAAGCGTCTCTCCGTTCATGACGCTAAGAGGGGAGCTGTACTTGTTGTTGATTGCAGGCTTTTTCCCTGGTGACAATGTGATGAGTCGCTCCACAACTCCTCCAGAGTTTTTCCCCCAGCAGCGGTACGTTCCAGCCTCGGCAACGGACGGGTTGCTGATAATTAAAGAGCCACTGGACTGGTGGAAAAACTTAGATGACCGAGCACCACTCGGTAAAGGCGTACCGTTGGGTAGGATCCACGTGACATGAGGTAGCACCGCGCCCCCAAAGGAGCAGTTCAAAGTCATGGTTTTCCCCACAGTCAGAGGCAGGTTTTCGGTGTTGTGGCCTCCAGCTTGCGGCCTTTCAACATCTTTTACATCCAAGTGAACCACCAGCCTGACCTCCCCTCCTTCGTTACGAGCGATGCAAACCAGTTGGCCTGAGTCTGTCTTCTTGAGTGACCGGATTTCCAAGGTGCCGTTCTTGTGAACCATCATTCTGTTACTGTAGTATGGTGCAGGGAGAATGACATTTCCTGGTAGAACCCACATAGTGCGGGGGGTGGGAGTTCCCTTTGCCACGCAGTCAATCAGCTTCCGCTGATCCTGAGCTGTGACCACCCTCATGGCATTCTCTGTGCCTCTCAAGCCATTGATCAATGGAGGCGTTACCAAGACCTCCAGCCTGACGACTTTATGGTCTTGTCCCGCACTGTTTCTGGCTGTGCAGGTGTAGTTACCTCCATCAAAACGCTGGACCTTTTGAACCAATAACGTCCCGTCATTCAGGATCTGGTATTTGTCTAAGGAAGGGAAGATTACTCTGTTTGTCGGGGATATCCACGTGACGCCCGGCAGTGGTTCACCTTTGGCATGACACCGCAGTGACACCGTCTCACCGTAGAAAACCCTGACGAGGTTTCTGTCTTTGTCCTGGATTTGCGGCGGTGAAGCGGAAACCTTAATCTTGACTCTGACCTTCATCTCATCTTTGCCCAGCTGGTTCTCAGCATAGCAGGTGTAGTCACCCTCCTCTCGCATTCCCACATCGTTGAAGTACAGGGTCCCGTTGTCAAACACTACATACCTGCAAAGATTCAGAGGAGAAAAGGGGAACAGAATTATACAGATTGCTGCACTTTGATTATTGTACTGTCCTATGGAGGTTCTCAAACCAGCTCCACCAAAACCATGATGGTGCCCTGTTTTACAGGCTTAAAGGTCGCAAAGTCTCATTTGTTCATTTTCTCTTCATATGAATCAAATTGATCCCACTTGATTTTGACAATTAAAGATCTCGTGTGGAACATTTTTGTCTGAGTCCAGTCGTCTCAGACATGCCTGACACGAATACTTCTAGCTGATCGTGTTCAGCTGAAGAGTATTTACAGTCTATTGTCAAACAATAAATACAGCTTGAGTTTGAAGGAGATTTTGTCGCGCAGCAGCACATGCCAGGATTGGTTCTTGAAGTAATTTTCTGTGGAAGTGAGGAGTCATTAATCTTTAGGTGGTGAGCTGTCAGTATGGCGCAGTCAGGGAAGAGTTTCCAATGAGCTAGCCCAGTTTTAATTTGATGGGGTAATCACATGTGGTCATTTCTGATAAACCTAAAAATGACTTGACTAATTAATTGCAGGTTGAATACCAGATAAAACAAACCAAAGATTGCGCAACAGACCAAGACATCGGGGGGTTTGTCGTATTTGGCTCAAATCGAAAAGGAAAAAAAGAGTGGATACGTTTTTGAGGAGACAGGTTATGATGGGTCATCAAATGAATCAACCTGTTTCACACTAAACTGAAACAGTCTCAGTGAAGTGCTCATAAATGTGTCTTATGTGTTGGCCTTGACAGTGTTGGCTCGCTGCGCTTCATCATGAATGTTGCTAATGATATTTTACAACTGATTCGGAAATTCTCATACGTCCTCATTCATTCAATATTCATTCATTCAGCCACTCCCTTGTCTGGAAAACATTAGATGTGTTCATTGCATTGTATAATATTGGTTATTTATGAGGAAAGTTGGAAAAATCAAGCATCTTATAAACATCGGAGTCAAAGACAAAGATGTTGACAAGAAAAGTTCTAAAAAAAATGTTGTGACTATCAGAGGGAAGTGCTGCTCCCACACTCAAAGCCTAAACCTGAATTCTCTGGTTGAATTCTCTGGAAATGGGGCGGTTCCACAGTGAGAAACAGCCAAAGTGCAGTTAATTGAGCATCAATCCTCAGTCATGATAAGACTGTTCTGATAGAATTTGGGAAATTCATATGAAACTACGGCATCTTAAGCTGATGTCATGGACACAAGAAACTCTTATTTGTGCTCAGCTCGGACTCCCTTTGTGATACAGAGTGGATGGACCTTTTGGAAGCGAGAGGAGAACCTCAAACTCACCTGCGACTGCGCCCCCCACTGACGCTGTCCCTCTGTTTGACTGGGTTGACCATGGTGCCATCCGGCAGTGCCCAGCTGATCTCCGGGTTGGGGAACCCAGAGGCCACGCAGTCCACCTTGAGGTCCCCACCGTACACCACCTCCTGGTTGAACCTTTGCTGTTTATGCTCAATCTTGGCAGGCCCGGTCAGCACGTTGACCCTCAGCAGAACGTAGTCGTCGCCCATCTTGTTGCGAGCCACACACAGGTAGTCGCCACCGTCCTTGTTGGTGACAGAGTGAACGGTGATGGTGCCGTTGGGAAACACCTTAATCCTCGGGTCAAAACTGCGAAGATTTCAGAAATGGTAAGCGAGGGAATTCTTAGTTAACAGTTGTTTAACATCAGTTCATTCTCGCGTTTCCTGCTGTACCTGTACTGAGCGTCCACCAGCTTCTTCGTGGGTGTCCTCCAGATGACCTGAGGTTCTGGCTGACCGGTCGTCATGCAGTCGAGGAGCAGCTTTCCCCCATAGATGACGTCTGTTCTCTGCGGGGACGATGAGGTGATAACGGCCTTGACGGAGGACGGGTTCCTCGTTACGCTCAGAGTCACCACTCTTCTGCTGGATGCCACTGCGTTACTAGCGGTGCACTCGTATCGCCCAGCGTTCCCCGGGCTCAGACCGTGTATGTAGAGGGTCCCGTTGGGGAACACCACAAGGTTGCGCCCAGTGACAAAGTGCGAGGCAGCGATCTGCACGCCGTCGGGCGTGATCCACCGGATGACGGGCTGGGGTGCTCCTGCGGCAGTGCAGTGGACGTAGGCTGAGCTTCCCTCTGTGAAGCTCTTGTTCTCATGCTGTGTTTGCTGGATCACAGGCGGCAACGCCGAGACGTAAAGGCGGACCGTGACGGCGTTTGCGCCGGCTGCGCCGCTACGGATGCACTTATAAATTCCCCCGTCTGCATAGCTGGCCTGGCTGATTCGGAGGGTTCCATTACTCAGGACGCTGACACGCTGCTGAGAAGCACCGCCAAGAGGGGCAGCCTCCATGCGGCTGTGGTTGGGGAGCACCCATGTGACTCGGGGCATGGGGTGCCCCTCCACTTCACACTCCAAATCAGCGTTTCCACCCAGATGCACGGTGACATCTCTATGCTGAGGTGGGGGGAGTGGCAGCGGCTGTGAGAGGACCTCCAGGTTGACCACCATCTTATCTGCGCCATACTGGTTCTGGACGGTGCACATGTACTGGCCGCCATCCATCGGCTGTGTGTTCCTGATGATTAATGTGCCGTTCTGATGGACCTCAAACCTCTGGACTCTGGTGTTCTGAGCAATACTTGCCCCTGCGTGGCAGGAAACACAGACACTTAACATACAGATTGTAAGCAGAACTAGAAAAACAAAATACATGTAAAGGCTACCATACAAAAACATTAGACCCAGAGAAACATCCTCAAATATGATTGGCTTCAGTGATCCATATTCCCAGTTAATACATAGTCCTACTTTAGTTACTTTATTTTAATTAAATGTTCAATGTGGATTGGGCACTGAGTTTGGTAAAATAACGGCGCTAAAGGATGACGTCAGTCGTGCAAAAACAGTTACAATTCAACAAAGCCACTGTCCTAAAACTTCTATTGTTTTCACCTTTCATCTCAGGAATTACTTTTATATTGGGTGATTTATGGTTGTGGTCCTCCTGCTGGAGGCTGAACGTTCAGTGCTGACAGGGACGGTGCAGCTGACAGAAACAAAAGCTCCAGCCCATATTTGAGGAAATACAGTAAGTGATTCTCTATCTACTTTCAGCCAAGCCGACCGGCCTCATGATGTCATAGGTCTGAGTAACCATGCTGACCATGGAATGACCGATGAAACGGGATTTCTGCTGACATATCATGTTTGTTATTTCATTGTTTATTAAGTTAGCATCAAGTTCCTCCTCGTAATCTGTTCTTTAGGTTGTCTGTGCATTACTGTGCACATGGATTATGATCGTATCGCCAAAGATTGAATGCCTGACTGTACTCAGAAAAATGATGTAAACCTTCCTCTCCGCAATGTGATATCCTGTATGTGGTTAATCAATCTTTAATCAGTCCATAACTTACATATAAAACAAACCTCAAGGACTCCCTCAGTTCACCTGTGTCACATTGCTAACATCATACACGTCCTGTCTCAAAAACATGCAGGAACCCTCGTCCATGCATTCGGTACCTCCCGGCTCGAGCATGACACAATATTTAGCTGAATCGTTT
>CAAKHG010048614.1:10480-24787 GCA_901007715.1 Dactylopterus volitans
ATGTTTGTTATTTCATTGTTTATTAAGTTAGCATCAAGTTCCTCCTCATAATCTGTTTTTTAGGTTGTCTGTGCATTACTGTGCACATGGATTATGATCGTATCGCCAAAGATTGAATGCCTGACTGTACTTAATCAGTCCATAACTTACATATAAAACAAACCTCAAGGACTCCCTTAGTTCACCTGTGTCACATTGCTAACATCAGACACGTCCTCAAAAACATGCAGGAACCCTCGTCCATGCATTCGGTACCTCCGGGCTCGAGCATGACACAATATTTAGCTGAATCGTTTGCGTTTCTCCTGCCATGCTTCCATCAGCACTGATGCAGGTCAACACACAATGTCAGCTGATAGCGCCGGCGGTTCTGTCTGCCGCCAGCGTCTCTGCTCGTGCAACAGCGGCGTTCTTCAGGATCAAGGTCCTTGGTGTTGGGTGTCTTCTCCTGACCAACAGAAATCATTCTGCGTGCAAACATGACGGCCCCGCAAACACGATGGTCTGCAAGGCCCCCGTTTTCATCCGTGAGAAGCAGATCGAGCCACAGCTTCCCTGAGTTCCTGTCCTCTCAAGGCCGTCTGTGAAAGCTTTGTGAAATGTGGCGCTGCTTTTTGTTGCCATAATTGAGAAACAAACCGAAAGAAACCATTGTTGATGCTTCTCCCCGGAGCGATGCTATCTCCACTACGATCATTTCCATGCTGACGTCAGATATTAGTAACAACTCCTTCAGTGGTAAAAGAAACAAAAAGCCATGGTCAGAGGACACACTTTGTGGAGTGGACAATTGCCTCGGGTCATTACATTGCATCAGATTTGCGGTCTCCAGTCGCGCAGTTCTTGCTTTGTTCTGAACAGATTAGTTTTACCTAAAAAAACACTGGAAAACAGCTCAAAAAAATGGCAACGCTTCCCTTTAACTTCTCTTCGCCTTTGATCTCTTTCCCTCTTGATACCTTATTATCCACGAGAACGCTACACTCCCAGAGTCCAGGCTCAATCGTGGTTCCCAAAAGTAAAAACGGAGGCAGATCCTCTATGCATTAGTAGCCTTAAAACTTTCCTTTTTATTAAGGCTGTAGTTAAGCTTGCACGGGACGAGCTCAGGCCTGTGCTGAACCATCCAACAGTTTTGACGCTGACGGCCTTAACTGCCATTAATTTCCCACGATGCATTTGAACTCCTTTGCATCTACGCGCATTCTCATCCCATTAATGTACGCTACTCGCTGCATCACCTCTCTCCCTCTGCTTTCGTCTCGATGCAGCTTTTTCTGCCCCCAGAGCTGCAGAGCTCCGATCTGCAACCTCCCTCTGCCTCTGCTATTATAACACCCACCGCTATTATTAGGCATCACCGGTTGATCCTTGATCAGCCGTTTGTCCAGCAGGCAGCACAACGACAGAAAAATAGAGCAAAGTTGGAGGATGGAGAGGAGGACTTTGCACATTTGTTCAATGACCAGAGAAAGCGCTATTCCAATCACAGGCCGTCCATGTTTAGGTTTAATTTTGTTTAAGTTCTTGGGGCTCAACGATATGTGGAGCTTTCTATTTGCAAAGATAGCTGGCAGTGGTAATTCTTACAGCCGTCTACATCTAGCCTCATGCTAACGCTGGCACAGTCTTCGCCCACCTACACACCACTATAAACAGCGGCGTGCTCATCCCGAGTCAGCGTCATGGCTGTGGCCTTTAGTCATGCATGTCGAAGGAATGTACTTCCCAAATTCACCCAATATGTGGAGTGTTCGACCAAACACTAACATGCTTGACTGTGTGTATTCAAGCAGAAAGCATGCAAACAGAGCGGTGCCTCTCGGACACCTCTCACTGATCCTCATCCCAGCAAAGACTCTCCTGAGGAGAAAAACAGGGATGATTTAAACCCAGCCCGAGGGAGCTCGCTCTCAGCTACCAGACCCCATGAACCCAGCGGAGTTTGTTTCAACAACAAGTCTTGGGAGGAATAAACACAAACTGGACCGTCTTGCATCACAATCTGCGCAGACAATGAAAAAGTGTGTCCAGGTTTTTTTTTTTTTTCCCCCGACCAGAAACCCTGGATGATGAATGAAGTCCAGACACTCCCTAGAGAACGCGACTCCGCCTTGTGCAGCTCTGCCGGACATGACCTGAATACAGCAGTGAAAGAGGCCAAATGAACCTATAAGGGCAGGACCACCTCTCAGACAGCGGCCCACGGCAGGTATGGCAGGAAACACACCCCTCCACAGTTTACAACAGCCACCAATGCAGACTCTTTACTGGCAGAGGAACTCAAGCCTATTTTTTTTTTTTGCTTGGACAGACTGACTGTACCTACAATGCACTCACTGTGTGAACGTTAAGTAGGGAGGGTGCTCAGATCAGTGGTTTCTCCTTTTTTCCCCCCCTGTTAAAGGTTTTTTTTTTGTTTCCCTCATTCGAATTGACGGTCGCAGGTCAGGAGGGGTTGTAAACTGCACAGACCGCAAAGCCCACTGTGATTTGTGATTCTGGGTCATGTAAATAAAATTGACTTGACTTGATCAAGGGGAAAGGCAACCTGGTGAGGTATTCAAAGCCCACGCCGACCAGCTCTCAACCGCCTTGGCATCTTCCGTTCATCCCTTCCTGAAGTCGACCACCACCGTCAGCCACCCACTGACAGTCTTGACTGACTGTAGACCTCCCGCACTCACGCGGAGCGCTTTGACAGAAGGGTATTAAGGCACATCAGTGCCAGTCCCCCTCCCACAGATGCTATGGCCATATGGCATCGGGCCACGCGGAGCACGGCAGGAGTTATGTGAGGACGCTCTTCGTGGATTGTCCAAAATAAACTACAACGCTTTGACCTTGTTTAGCTACTGTTGCCTGCTGATGGCTGAGTCCAATTGTCTGCTCACTTTACAGAAACACCTACACACATACCAGTGCGCCCCCACTAAAAGCAGTAAATCAGCAGCTGACACCACTCCCAATATTCATCAGCCAGGCCTGCGGGCAGAAGCTTCACAATTCACTGGTCTGCAAAAATCATGGCCGAAAGAATGCACAGCAGCGTCCTCGCTTCCTGAGAGAAAAATCGGACTGAATGCGAGGCTGCTGATAGCGAGCATTCTAGCGTACTGTAATCACAGTGAGATAAGCTGGGAGCTCAGCAGCAGACAAAGGTCTTCAAAATGTATAAATACAGCACAAAAAAAATAATTGGCAGCTCTCTCCCCTCCCTGGAAGACATCTCCAACATCTGCATTATTCTCTGCTCATTCCTTTGTCTTTTTTTTTTTAAACAGTAAAATAAGGGATTTCTACTCTATTCGTATTATTGACATTGTTTTTGACAGCGTTGTCTCCCTTTCCCTTCTTTTGCCCTTCAGGAGGCAGATGGCTCCGCCCACCTCGAGTCCAGTTCTGCTAAAGCGAGTTTGTCCTCACCACGGTCATCAAGTGTTTGCTCATGTGTGCTTGGCCTCTGAGACATTGCTCCTCCTGTTAGCAACAACATCCTGCCTGTCTTCAGCACGATGTGCAAATGCCCGTTTAGACATCTTTGACGTTTGTTCTGCTCTATTTAACATGTTTCACAATGATTTAATATTTTCCATTATTAGGTAAAACATGAGTAGTAGTTGTGGAGGACATGCTTGGTCTCAGCTGAAAGTGTGTGTGAAGCAGAGTTTTGAGGGTGAGTCATACGTACCACTCACGACTTTGGTCCAAGACAAGAAGGGCACTGGCTCGCCCACAGCCTCGCAGGGAAGCTGAGCATCTCCTTCGGCTTTCACAGTGTAACTCTGGAGACTGCCCTTGGTTATTTTTGGCTTCCCTCTTGGAATAAATCTTTGTCCAGGTAGCTGGAGCTGTCTGGATGCATCCTGTGAGGTAGTCAGTCGCCCCTCTCCGGATGGAAAGGTCGGAATTGCTGTAATTGTGGCCTCGGGACTGGTGCTCTTGATCATCGATGCATGGGTCAGGGCTGCGGAAGTTGTATTCGTATTTCTCAACAGAGGGAGTTTGTGGTCAGGTGACTGAGTTTGTGGAGGTAATTCTGATGTTCCCCTGGGTTGTGATGTAGTCATTGGCTGGGTTTGTTGATGGTGGTTTTCCGGGATGCCATTGAGCCATGGAGCCTCCTGGGTTGTGGCCTGCGGTGGACGGCCTGTTCCGGCCTCCGTCATCTTGGGCAATGTGACATGTGGTGCTGCACTTGATATGGTCATAAGATCGGATGTTGACAAGGTGATAAGATCGGGCCTCGATGAGGTCACCGAGGGAGGTGCTGGAGTGATGCTGCTTGTGACAGGAGCATCATCAGTTACTGCTACATGTGTAGTTTCCCTCAGATGCTGGTCTACCTCTGACTCATGTGTGGCTGTGTTTAGACTGGAGCTATGATGAGGTCTGCCACCGGTCGTAGGTGTCACCGCTGTGGCCTGTGCTGTTTTCAAACCCCCCTCAAAATACATTTTTGGTGTTGAGCTGCGGGGAGTGTCCGTGCCATCGGTTCCCTCGATACCACGTGCAACCGAGGGAGCAGCAGAAGTGACTGCAAATGGCAGCGCAGACAGTTGTTTGCTGACGTCTTCATCCTCGGCAGCCGGTGTGTACTGATGGTGCGATTGACTTTCGCCACCGTCAGTGCGCGCTTGCGTTACAGTGTGAAAACCCCCCGATAAATATTCAGGAGTTGGCGAAGGGCCAAGGTCTCCACCGCTGCTTGTCCTTGGCGTCTCCTCTGAGGGCTCAACAGTTGGAGGAGGGCTGCTTGTGAACATCTGCTGGCTGACTGATGTGAGCATATCTGAGTGTTGTGAAGGAGACACAGCTGCTTCTGGAGAGGCTCTTGGAAACGATGGCGCCACTGATGTGCTAATGAATGGGGGTTGAGCTTGATGTGGAAGGTCGTCCTCTGTTTTTGGGGGAGAAGCTGGTACTGGTGGGGGTTCGGCGGTTGCCTCTTTGTCAGTCCTCGAGACTGTGCTTTCTTTATGACTCAGTCTGCCTGATGACGCCGCTTGGCTGCTGGTGAATGGAACAGTGGCTTGGAAATTGGTTGTTGTTATTTCTAATAGTTCTGCTTTTAGCTGTGTGGAGACAGTGGTCTTGACTGTTGTGAGCACCGCATTGGCAGGTGTGGTGGCAACAAAACGGGGGGGTTTATTCGGCCTTTGTTTTCTGCCGTTTGGTCTTCGCTTTCCACCTCCGTTCCCTCTCCTGGAGTTATTTCTGCGGTGCACTGGGGGCGACTGTCTGCCCAGACCCCTCGCTCTCATCGTGGTGGGCACAACGGTCGTTGCCGGAGATGCAGTCGTAAGCCTTGCTTGAGACTGCAAATCATCAAGTGTTGTGACCTTTGACTGCGATATAGTTGCATTTCCTTCTTGGCTTGTTTCTGATTCATTTGGGGGGACTGAAGAGATAATCTGACTTCCACCTGAGGAGCGTTCTGTCTCCGTATTCTCACTCCTCTCCGATGCCTTGGACGAATCAGCGGTATTGACTCTGTCAGCATCTGTGTTTGTGCGATGGTTCTCTCGGAGAGAAAATGTACTGCTGCTACTTGCAGTGTTTGTGCTAGCATGCCAGAAAGTGGGAGCGTGTGGGGGAACAGATGTGGTCTGTGGGAGGACGCTGCTTGACGCCGCGTGGAGCTCCAAGTTTACATCAGCAGTTGTGTGCTGTTCGTTGTGGACGCTCTGCGCTGTGTGGGGCTTCGCTGTAGCGTGCGCGCCATGCGAGTGATGCCTTCCTGATGTGGCATCATGTCTGTCGTGTGTAGTGTAGCTCTCGGAGGTCAGCTGTGTTCCCTGACCTTGTGCATTGGGTCCGTCAGTTGTTGTTGGTGCATGTTGCACCGGAGCGGACGGTGTGGTGGAAGAATCTTGGTCTTCTTTCTCCTGCACAGTCACACCATCTGACGATCCCTCGGTATTTTCTTGCGGCTGTGTTCTCTGCTCGGTCTGTTTCCTCTCTGTTGTGTGCTGGACCGGGATCGGCGTTACGGTCGTCTGAGCGCTTTTGTCCCTAATCTTGGCCAAAATATCAGCCCACCTCTCCGGGTCTATTTTACTCTTTGACACGTTAATCCGCCTCCTGTTATCAGCGACATCCTTCCTGTCTTCGGAGCGTGATCCTATTGGTTTTCGCAGCACCGGTGGTCTCTTCCACATATTCCTTGATGAATGTGCACCTCTCCTGCCTGAGGCAACGCCTCCTGGATACCTCCTTCTCAAAGGATCAAGGCGGCTCTTTGGACCATCTTCCTGATTAACCTCAATGTCCCCTGATGCCTCCTCTGTGTCCTGTGTTGGGACTTTAATCTTAGTGTTGACCCCTGAAGCTGACTGGGGTCTTGTTGGAATCCTCAAAGGCCTTATCAACCCCGCGCGCCTCAAAACAGTGACTTTTGTAGCCAGTGTATCCACACCATGCTGATTCATGGCAACGCATTTATAATAACCACTGTCTGTTAACAGAGTCTGCGGGATGTGCAGAGTGCCGTTGGAATAGACCGAAGCTCTGGAGGAGTTCGCTCTGAAACTAATTACGTTCCTGCTTGGTAAAATCCAGTTGATTTCGGCGTCAGGGGAGCCAGATGTGGTGCAAGGCAGGGAGATCGGGTTCCCCGAAACCCCCTCGACATGTGTGAGTGCGGCATCCTCGCCCGGAGGAGGGCTGGAGGATTCCTGCACTGTCAGATAGAACGGCAGGACAGCGAGATCTCCGTGAACCTTGGCAATGCAGTAGTAAATCCCTGCGTCTTTGTGACTGACAGGTTTAATGACCAGCCTTCCATCAGAGGACACCGACACCCCGTTGTCTGGACTACCATGAGGTGCCTCCAGCTTAGAGCTATCCGGCAGCATCCAGTGGATAACTGGATGCCCGGAACTGCGCACGTTACAGTCCATTTGAATCGTGCTGCCCAGGACAGCACTGACAACGTTGCGAGTGGTGTTTGTGGCCTCGATCATGACCCATGTTCTTCTCTGTCGCCGCACGAGCTCCGCCTCCACTGTCTCCGAGAGGTAGGTGCTCAGGATCAACTTCACCGTTCTGCCTGATGACTGAAGTCTGTTCAGCTGAAGGCCCACAGACGTCTGCATCAGCCATGCTGCCTCTGCCATGATGTTGGCCTTGACGCCTGTGTAGTACTGAGCATCCTTCTCGGAGTCCTGCCGGTATACGTAGCTCGGATGAGGCTCCTCACTCAGCATAACCTCTCTCTGTAGGTGGGCTGGCACGCTGCTGTAGTACGCGATCAGCCGCCACAGTTGCTCGTACTTTTCTCTGTCGACGGGACATTCAAGATCCACCGCCAACGTCGTGTTGGACAGCAGCTGGAACTGGTTGACCTGCTCCCAGCTGATATTAGTGAGCTCTCGAGGTTCGCCGATGCTGCAATCCAGGGCCACCTCATTCCCATGCTCATCTGACAGGCCCAGGGAGATGTTGCCGAAAGGCTCCACGAAGTTCTCTGTGGTCATCACCTCGCTCTCGATGTCCTCAGGTGGGGAAGTTCTATGAGGAGAGCTGATGAGGGGTCTGCTGCAAACCAGGTTCTCCACAGTCTGAAGCTCCTTTCGCTGGAGGTGCCTGGGAGAGGAACACATGGGACATAGCTGGCCGCCTGGAAGTGCCCTGTCCTTCTTACATTTCAAGACACCTGGAGCAAAGGCAAACAACAATGCTGTCAGACAAGCCCACGGAGAGGAGCTGATCTGTCATCTATAGATGATCCGTAAAACATTGGGTATGTTCTAACCTGGTGAGGCTTGATCCCAGTCATGGAGCCACATCATGTTGCAGTCACAAACCCATGGGTTACCGTGGAGGTGCAGGTTCTCCAGCTGAGGCATGGCTGCCAGCAGCCTGGATGGCAGCGATGTCAGCCCGTTGTCTGACAGGTAGAGGTGCCTCAGCGTGGACACGTGCAAGCGTCCCATCAACGTGAAGGTGGCGAAGGTGGCCGGGTGAAGCTGCTGAAGACGGTTTCCTTCAAGCTGCAGCAGCCGCAGGGAGGTGAGGCCCTGGAAGGCGTCGGGGTGGATGAACTCCAGCCGGTTGTGGTCCAGGTGTAACCTCGCCAGAGACCACAGACCCTGAAGCGTGTGTCTGTTGATCTCCCTCAGCTTGTTGTAGCTCATCTTCAGCATCTAAGAAAGTAGACAATAACTACAAATAATGAAACCATGAACGGGGGCAGCTTTCTTGAGTGGACCCCGTTGCGTGCTGAAGGGGGGGGGGGAACGCAGCGACACATTTGGAACACGTGCAACCGCACCACGGCGAAGGTGAGCGCAGTTTTCTGATTGGTCGGCAGGTGTTGGTTCTCTCTTATTTGACGCTACACTCACTATTTAAATAACAGCAAAGGTTTGGAACAAGCACTCGCACAGCATCTGTGTGACATTCTCGAAGGACCATTTCAGGACCATTTCTGTGATGCGTTGCGCCACTTCTCCCGCGTGTGAAGTGACTCTGTCATCAAAAAAATGTCTTTGTCCCAAACGCAGACAGAAAGCGACTTTTCCCCGCCTCTTAAATTCAGCACCTGAGAGAAAGCCGTCCTCATATCTCAGCCAAAATCTTCCAATTTTCCCTTCTGTCTCACTGCTCTGATCTTTATTTGCCTGAAATAGGCAGCACTTGAGATAACGGCGAGATCTGAAGGGAACTTGACTGGCTTACAAATGAGCCCTCACAAAATCATGGATTTGTCTTGGCGATCAGATTCAAGTCTCTTGTGATGCCAGCGTCGATCTCAAACTGGACGGGGTGCTGCAGGTTTTGTTTTTATTGATATTATTTTGGCATTTATACAATAGAAGGAAAGAAATCAATAAAGCGGCAGAAGGGAAGGCAGAGAGAGATAAACTGAAATGTTTACTGTCACAGTTCCGGAGACTTTATGGTGTTTATTAACCAACATTGTCGAGGCACAAACATGAATATATTGTGGTCTGTACCCGTTATCGTTAAAGTGGATCGTTCTACAAGTTCTTCTCTGTGGGGACACCCAGAGAAGTTTTTTTTATTCAAACTCAAACGGATGCATTGGTACAAAAAAATGCACATAAAATAAAAGAATAAGGCCTTACAGCAGCCTCACTCAAAGAAACTGAAGTGGATTCTGTTTTAATCTGAGCGGAATCGGCTATTCATGCATTTATTCATATCCTCCCGGTTAAGATATTTATGGTGTGTTCAGCCAGCGTACCTGCAGAGATATGAGGTCTCTGAACGCTCCGTCAGGCAAACTGTGGATGTCATTCCCGTGGACCATCAAAAGCTCCAGCTTCCTCATGCCAGCCAGCGATTTGTCTGTGATCTTATTAATGCTGTTGAACCTGAAACAAACAAGAAGGAAAAAACACAAGGCGGCAAATGCACATTTAAACCTGTTTGTGAGGAGCACGGCGTGGGCCTGGGCTCGGCCCGGTCGAGGAACACGAGCATCGATTCACTGAACTTCAAGCGAAGCAGCGCGGCAGAGGCAAAAAAAAAGGCAGGTGAGCGGCGAGGACGGCGGCGCCACTGACCCCAGGTTCATGCGTTCCACGTGTCTGGACGCGGCGGCGGGGACGGCGACCAGGGAGCGGAAGGTGCAGTGGAGCTCGGTGGGCTGGGGGCAGGCGCAGGGTCGCGGGCAGGGCGGGGCGGCGGCGGCGGGGCGCAGCGCCGCCAACGCCAGCAGGGTCCGGAGGACGCACGCGGCGGCGGGACCCATCTTCCTCCACAGCAGCTGGGCAGAACCTCGACTGTTCGCGGCGGCTCGAGCCACTCGAAGGAGGTGGTCTGGATTCACGGAGCGGGCGGAGGAGCAGGCGGCGGCGAGCATCCACGGGAGGAACCGTCAGCACATCCTGAGGAGCGTTCAGACGCGACGCGTCAGCCCGGCCGCCATCAAATACTCATGCGCTGTGAATCTTTACAAAACTGATTCCATAGTTCTGCTCGCAATGAAAGGAAAAAAAAAAAATCCTGACAGATGAACTGCAGCCAGGTTAACATCTCATTAGGAACCTACTTTTTTTTGATTATTGTTTTTATTATTTGGAAGCCACATTGTACATTAATTAACCAGTGAAACTATTCATAAAGCAGGAAGATGCAGAGAACGTCGGTTTCTTGAACTCCTGTGAACTTCTCCGCTCCTGAGAGTTTGGCTCAGGAGCCTCGGCGCAGTAATGCCGGTAAATTGCGCGTGTGGCGCTCGGTGGCGGAGGTTCCCTGGCAGAGCGCCTCCGAAAGATTTGATAGGTCGAGCTCAAATCATCGTTATGTAATATGGATGACTTTACCTTAAAGCGCTGATAGACTCTCTCCGGGGAGCTGCGCGCGTCCCATTTTAACACGGATGAATCAAAGAAACGAGCAGCAGATGTCAAAAATAGAAGGAAAAAAAAAACAAAACAAAGGACGGAGACGAAGCCGGTGCGAGGACAGCGCAGCGCGATCTGGAAGCAGAAGTCCTGAGCGGGTCGAAAGTTTTGCGCCCAGCGACTTGACGCGGGTCCAGTCAGTCCTGAGGACCTCCAGCCAGCCCTGAGGACCTCCAGTCAGGAGTGAGAGGCGCGTCTGCTGCGCGCAGCGCGGAGACGCAACAGGAGGAGCCTGCGGAGTTTTTTTTTCCGAGAGGGCAGAAGTTTGGGGAGAGTTTCAGATGTGGAGCTTGACGAGGGGCTCGGTGCTGGAGCGCCGCCAGACGCGCGCTGGACGCCCGCGGCGGCGCAGAGGAGGACCCCTCTGTCAGGGCTGCGTGGACGTGAGGGCCCGAGCGAGGCGTTTGTGGCCCCTGGAGCCCCCGTGGGGGTCACACGCTGACGTCACCTTAGTTTTTTTCTGTCTGCCAGTGTTGGAGATGTTTAGATCTCATCGGTGCGTCTTGAGATGGAGCCAGATGGAGCCAGATGGGGCCAATAACTTAATGTTCCGGATTGTTTCAGTTCCAGAATACAAACACGAATCACTTAAAAAGGTTGTTCAAATCAACACGACTGAAAAAATGTGGTCATCAGAGTGGTCTTATATAAAGCTGAGATATGGAATTGTTATTTTTATCTTCATCATATTGAGCTATAAGTAACATCTGGACAGCTGTTTATGTTCATATGCTATAATACGCTGGAACAGAAGCATCGATTCTGTACTGTAAATGAGAGCAGATGTTTATAAATTACTTAAGGGAGGAATGATGAATAGTTAAAAATGGGGTAGGAGTATATACGTTTCTACTTCTTATTCAAGTACTGTTCATTAAGTTATCATTGACTGCCTTTTTGAATAATCATATATTTCATTGTTTTTGATTGATTTTTTTGTCCTTTTTTGTTTTGTCATGTTTTATTTACATGTTTGAAATTAAGAATTTCCTCATAAGAATATTTAATTATCCAGGGGTGAGTGTGAGGGAGCCTCGGCAAAGACACACAGGTCAGTTGGTGGTGGTGAACGTTGTGATGAATGAGGTTGAACGAGCCGGCTGTGAGTCCATCTGCAGCTGTCGGCACCGTGTCGGATTCGGGTCAAACTGACCGTATCAGATTCTCAAATCCGGTCCCTGGTCTTTGGGTCCAAATGACTAAGAGTGTTTGGAGTGAGTGTGGAGGCTACAGCGGTGAGGCGGCTGCAATGTGCAGGAGGCTGCGGTCACAAAACACCCGGCACCTGCAGACCATGACTGACGCCCCTTTCAGACAAACATGGTTCTGGTTCTGGCTCCATTATGGGGTCTCAGAACCTTGGTGGTTTCTGGTGAATCAGCCCGCGTTCACACCAGTTTAAACTGAACCAAAGTGGGAGGACGTTACTCCACCTTACTCAGGCAGAAGTGAGCACAAGACTGATTGGTTAGATTGGTTGCTAGGCAACGTAACGACACAGCAACATTTAGGCAAAATTAATTATTCCAGTGTTTGACGGACCGAAGTTCGCCTATCTGGACTTTATCCTCAGCAGCTGGTATGATGATGGTATCATATGTGGAGACCCGGCGTGGCAGCGCTGCAGAGTCTTCTTCTATGGTTGTAATAGCGGCGGGTGAATTCAGCGCCCCCGTCACCTGGTCAGCTGGTCTTTGACCCATCAGGCTGTCCAGTAGCTCCAAAGATGATCATGTGTCACCAGGTCCAGCTCCACCTTTGCCCGAGTCTTTCTTGCTGTCCTGGTTTTCCTTCTTCAGTCTCTTATTATTAGGTTATTAATTAGGAGTTCTGGCGTTGGGGTGAACCAGCCTTCGCCGTCTCTTCTGCAGGTTCGGCATCTAGCTCGCTCTTCCCTGAGCTGCTCTCCAGCTTCACCTGGAATTCTTTTCAGAAGCCACCAAACATCTTGTCTCCTCAGCAGACCAACGCCCATTCTTCCTCTCTTTATTTTTTCTCCGCTCGTCATTCACGACCCAGCATCTGACACACTGATGATGTCATGGTTCGTGGGAAAGAACCAGCTATTTTTTTGGTTCCAGCTGAGAACCAACTTTTCGGGTTCTGAACCAATTTTTTTTTTCCGGTTTAAATGCACCGGCTGGTTCTAAATTAGGTTCGGGAACCAGAACCGGCACCGAGCCCCGTCGGTGTGAAAGGGTTAAGAGTGAGAGCAGCAGAACACGGAGGTTCCCTGGAACTGTGATGTCAGTGTGAAGAGCTGCTAAACTGCTGTCGCTGCTTTCTCTGCACCCCGGCCGGAGCAGAGCAGAGCGCACACATCAAAGCCCGTCATTACCACTGACTCACACACACGTCTAGACACACGCCCATTGAAGAAGACAGCATGCACAGGCAGCCCCACACACACAGACACACATACACACACACACACGCACAGACGGGGCATGACAAGGAGCCACACGTAAACAGCAGCGGTTGTTAGCCTCACCAGCAGCTGTGACCGAAACCCAGGTCTGATAGACGCTCAACACCAAACCTGGAGGTGAGGTAAATGTACCTTTTCCATGATGTGGAGGAACTCTCTGCTTGCCGTGGTTCTTGAAACTCTACCTCCAATGTTAGCTTTGGCCCCCGGAGCTTCCTTCTGCTCCGGCGAAAATCTCCGTCACCTACGTGCCGCGGGCCAGAGGCCCGGCGGCTGCTGAGGCCCGCCTTTGTGACGGTGTTTAAGTTGGAGGAAAGTGGAGGTCAGGGGTGATGGAGCGCCGGTTAGCGCGGGGCCTCCCGCTCCCGCCGCCGGACCGAGCGCCTCCATCGATCATGGTGTCACCGCGGGCG
Organism: Dactylopterus volitans; assembly: GCA_901007715.1. Taxonomy (NCBI): domain Eukaryota; kingdom Metazoa; phylum Chordata; class Actinopteri; order Syngnathiformes; family Dactylopteridae; genus Dactylopterus; species Dactylopterus volitans. Next base: position 23,698 of record CAAKHG010048614.1, read on the forward strand.
TCTCGCACACCTGCAGCAAAGCCGCGGGGAAGTGAGGTCAGGGAGGTCGCGCAGCCCGCAGCAGCTCCCGGGGCAAAACTCATATGCATCACCACTTTATTCCCAGAATTAATATTTCATAGAGAGCAACCCACACGGAGATGTTCAAGGATTATTCGGGTGATTTACTCCTCTTGGGTGCACCTCCACTTTCTTCTAGTCATTTTTCAACTCAGGGTTTCCCAGCAGTCTCCTCACAAGTCATGACCTCGTTTCCAGTGTGTGAATAACACCATCAGAGGCCCGTGTAGTTTACACCTGCCGACTTTACCTGAATCACAGGTTTCAAATCAGGAGCCGGTGAGATGACTGAGACGCCGCTCGAGTCGACGCGACGAGCCGCCGCTCGCGCTGTCTGGCTGGTGAGAGCTTGATGCGGCGCCCTCTCGGCGGCAAATGTTGAGACAGGGAAGAAGTGAGACATAAAAGTTCATTTTGCAGGAATGTTTCTCTTCATTACGGCACCATTTACACACTTGATGTTCACACCGAAATGATTATTTCAAAAGGCAGATTAAGAGATTGAAAGTCAAAAGGCGTTTTCTACATGCACGTTCTCATAAAATATTGCTAAGGAACAATAAAAACACAGTTGAGTGTGTTGCTCCGTCTCGTTGGAATGGCGCAGCACGCCGGTGGTAAGCCGGTGAGCCGGTGAGCAATCGAGGTACATGTGACCGCTTTAATTTAAACTGTTATAAACTGATCTAAACTGTTGCGTGATTAGTTCGGTTGAGTCAGTGCTTTCAACTGAGTTTACAGTTAGTTTCCTGTGTTGTTTCTCTGAGTGTGTTTGTGTGTGTGTGTGTGTGTGTGTGTGTGTGTGTGTGTGTGTGTGCGTGCTTCCCTCCTGCCTGCCTGTTGTTTCCTGGCGTTGTCCTCACTTCTGTCTGCCCTCCCCGTCTCCCCGCCTGCCCTCTGTATTCCGGTTTTGTAGTAAATTAAACTTCAGTTCATACATTCTTGTCAGTTTGAGCTGCTGATTTCTCACTCTCTCTCTTTCACACCCACACACACACACACAAACACACACACACACACAAACACACAT
>CAAKHG010048615.1:0-22444 GCA_901007715.1 Dactylopterus volitans
GTCCGCCCCGAGGCTGACTGCTTAATATCCGCAGTAACACTCAAATGTGGTTATGAAAATAAGAGCCGTGATTTTACCACATTATTCAGGAGCAATGTGCAGCTCTAATACAGCTCTCTGCCGTGTGTGTGCGCGCCTGTGTGTATGTGTGTGTGTAAATGTTGCGTTCAGCCATCATCTCATTCCAGTGTTTTTTTTCTCGAGGAGAAGTAATTAGTTCATAAACCTTTACATGCAGCTGCTTTCTGGCTGCGCTTCAAAACGATTCATTTGTAATTATTGAATGTAAATTAGTGTGTGTTATGACTAAAGGAGCAATTACATGCGCAGTGGAGAGCGCCAGAAGCAGCCACGCAAACACGCATGTGACATGTGACATGTGACATTCTTATTTCTGCAGAAACACTCGTCGTTTCCTTTATGAACCACAAAGAACCCGCTAAGATCTAGAAGCAGGAGACAGCGGCGCTTCTGGCGAGGGTTTGGCCAGCCGTCGCCGTTTTGTCCGGTCGTTTCAGGAGAGGTTCCGGGTAAAGGTGTGCGCATGGGAACGCTCTCCCTGTGGATGAGCTCACCAAAACCGCTGAAAGGACCAGCTAAACAGAGAGAAACGCAAAATCACGTTGTGTCATACTCGGTGTCATACTAGTAGTTCCAGGAGAGATTCCAGGGATTTATCGGGTCTGGTTGTTGTTGCTGGAGTTGAGCACTTCCTGTGCTCTCTCGGCCACGTCTGAAAGGGGCGGGTTCAGCCATAACACTCCCTGGCATTTAAACACACTTGCGTGGCTGTAGTGTCAGTGGAGGTCCGCCGAGCAAACACTCACCCTCCCACTACTCTCACGGACTGCAGCCTGCCTCGGCACCACGTGCTGCAATGCCGTTCACGATATTCCGAGCTTCAGGGAAAAACACATCATGCGCAGAAAACTCAATCTCAGCAACCTCCTGCGTCTTGCTAGCGCCTCTTCCACCTCCTCCTGTTCCACTTTTGGCCTTTGGAACTGCCAGTCTGCCGCAAACCAGTCAGAATTCGTTCCCGCTCTCTCTGCGCTCTCGGACATCCGGGTCGTAACCTGACTGGAACCTGGATCCGCCCAGAAAACACAGCCACTCCAGCCGTTGGCGTGGAGGTGGTTCAGGAGCTCTCGTTTCCAATGACTGGAAATTCACCAAACCTTCTCTCCTGAGCAATCACTCCTCATTTGAGTACCAGGCAATCAGCATCACTGCACCATCAAGCTGTTTTTGGTTGGCATATAAGGCCACAGACCCTCTGCTCCTCACTCACCTCCTCTATCAATCATCTCTACCCTCTGACATCTAAACCAGCTGGCATCTTTCCCACGAGTCCAGAGCTCACGGACGCCACGAGTGAGCAAAGGACTGAGCTCAGAGTCAAAGTCCAAAGACTCCTCTGACCTCAGCAACTCTCCAGTTTAAAAATGGTAAAAACAACATACCACTGCAACAAGATCTGCGGCGCCTCAGAGGCACAGAAATTGTCCTCCGCTTTCAACTCCCTCCTCCATCCTCCACCTCCTCCACCGTCCACTCTGCTCACTGCAGGCATTTGGCTCGTTCTTCCCTGACAAAGTCTCCGCAATCAGCTACCAGTTCACCGAGCCTGGCCAACCGGGTGCTCACCCGCCAGCAAAGAGGGCCACGCCCTCCTCATTCTGCCCTCTAACCCAGGATGGAGTGCCTGAAGTCCTGATGGACTCTTGTCCTACTTCCTTCCTTAGGATTAAATTTTTGCGCCACTGTTAAACCATTAAATTGCCATTGAGGTCGGATTTCAGTTGCTCAAACCTGGAACAGGCACAACGGAACTTCCTGTCCAAAGACAATGACGGGGAGTATTGGTGCTGAGGCAGGATGATCCTGGCAGGAGGAGCTGGTGGCTTCCTGGATGTCATCAAGTCCTCCTCTCCACACTCACTGAGCTCGACATCTCAGGATCTGCCCTCTGCTGGTTCAGGTCCTCCCTCTCAGGGAAGGTTTTTTTTTTGGAGTGTCTTGGAGAGGTGAAACATCTGAGCCCCTCAGCTTACCCACAGGGGTCCATCAAGGCTCAGTACTTTGCCCACTCCTCTTCTCAATATACACCACCTCATTGGGGCAATTATCTGCTCACAGAGTGTCTCATACCACTGCTATACTGGTGAAACCCAGCTCTTCCTGCCCTTCCCCCCTGACACTCTGACGACCATATGGTCTACACTTGGATCTCTTCATGTCTAGCTGACATGTCAAAGTGGATGAAAGAGCGCCACCTGCAGCTCAGCCTCTCAAAGTCTGAGCTCCTGCTCATCCCAGCCGGTCCCTCAATTCATCAAAAGAGATCAACATCCAACTTTAAGCAACCCAACTCACACTTACAAAGTCTGGCAGGAACCTGGGAGTCATGACTGATGACCAACCGACTTCAAGGTTCATGTGGCCTCGGTCGCTCGGTCATGTCCATTTGCCCTGAACAACGTTAGGAAGATCAGACCCTTCCTGTCTGAACTTGCAGCCTAGTCCAGGTTCTTACAATATCCTGTGTCGACGGCCGCGACTCTTCACTGGCCTGCCAGCATCCATGTTCCAGAAGGGCGGCAGCTGGTCTGGTCTTCAAACAACCCAGAACAGCACACGGCACCCTGCGGTTCTGATGGTCAACCGGCTTCCAGCTGCTGCGTCAAATTCAAAACCCAGAGACTCGCCTAAAAAACCGTGACCAAAAAATCTCCTCCTTACCTGGACTGGCTCATTCAGGTCGACACTCCCCCTCGTCCTCTATGCTGAACCAACGAGAGACGACTGACACAGCCTCCACAGCAATCCGCTGAGTTCGGTCTTCAAGATAAACTGAGAACCGTTCTTTTCTGCACTTAAATTAGAATCCTGTCCTGCAACCCCTCACGCTCTCGCAGCTTATTCAAGCTTAAACCTGCTTCAGGACTCTAACGCACCTTCTTCTCTCCTGACTGGATCCTCGCTTGTGTTGTTGAACCCTCACATGTGAGCCGCTTTGGATAACAGCGTCTGAAAAATGACCGTGGAATTGTAGACAAACGTAAGGATTATGGAGGTTCTTCAGCCTCCCTCACACGTGTCCGTTCATTCATTATTCTCAAATCTCCTCCACCTGGTTAAACCCCAGTGTATGAAAAAGGACACAGGTATCCTGGATACAGACGCCACCATTTTGTGCTGGTGATGTCATTCAGGGTCAGAGTCTGCACAATAGTGATCAAGCCCCGCCCACCGCAATCACCACTGACCAGCAGCCAGTAACAGTTATACAACGTTAGCGTTACACGTCCTCTCCACTTTCCGATGCACGATTCCTAAACAGACGCCTGGAAATGGCTTCAGCACTTCCAGGCGCTTAGACTCCGCCCACCTTGTTCCCTGAGCGTTTGTCCGTGCTTCATCGGGGTAGAAAACGACCGGTGTAACACAACCGGAGACTCAGCGTCGATCACAACGGGAGGAAGGTCCATGGTTGGCTCACATAAGACATGAACGTGGGTGTGCATGTGGAGGCTGGTTGGTTACGTCCATGTGTGAGGTAGAGCTTATTATTATTATTGTTATGATTAGGATTGTTGTTGTTATCATTATTATTATTATTATTATTATTATTATCACCTGTTGATTTTTTTATGTGTGAAATGTTTCATTACATCACAATTATTACTATGAAAATGGAGCAGTCCTGCTGTAGGTGGCGAGTCAGCTGCTGCGTGTGTGTGTGTGTGTGTGTGAGCACGAGTGTGTGTGTGTGAATAGGAGTGTGTGTGAGCACGAGTGTGTGTGTGTGTGTGTGTGTGTGCGCGTGATTGTTTGTGTGAGCACGAGTGTTTGTGTGTGTGTGTGAATAGGAGTGTGTGTGAGCACGAGTGTGTATATGTGTGTGTGTAAATAGGAGTGTGTATGAGCACGAGTGTGTGTGTGTGTGTGTGTGCGTGATTGTGTGTGAGTGTGTGTGTGTGTGTGTGTGTGTGTGTGTGTGTGTGTGTGTGTGTGTGTGTGTGTGTGTGTGTGTGTGTGTGTGTGTGTGTGTGTGTGTGTGTGTGTGTGTGTGTGTGTGTGTGTGAGGAGGCGTCAGTTGCTCTCACTCGTCTCATCAACACACACGTTACTTTCGTCTTGACAATGAAAAAAAAACAAAACAAAAACAATTTCCGCCTTAATCCTCCTCGGGGGGTTAAACCTGCATGCCGGTCGACAGCAGCCAAAATGCTTAATGATGAATAATAACATCAAAAACTCATCTCACTTTCCTCCCAAATGAGTCAACAAAGCAAATCTCCTGCATAACAAATGGCGACGTGCCAGTAATGGTTAGGCGATTATGAGCGGACGGGCTAATTACTGTACATCTGCAGAGAGCAGGGGCGGAGCTAAATGCAGCACATTTCCCAGCACTGTCGACGCAGCCAATGAGAGGCGGCGCCACCGCGAGCGTGCATGAGGGGAAACGCAACTGAGCGTGGTCTCATCTCACTGTTTTGCTCTTCACTTTATCAGTTTATATCCGTCACACAGTCCGGCTCACCTGTCACGCCGTCACGCCGCCGCCGTCACACAGCTACCGGTAGCGCGCTGCGTCGCACTGCTGGCGTCGCACTGCCGGCGTCACACTGCCGGCGTCACACTGCTGGCGTCACACTGCTGCCGCAATCATGCTGCCGGCGTCACGCCACTGCGGTCACGCTGCCGCCGGCGTCACATGACACACTCATCAACAGCCGCCAGCCGGCGCAGTGTGTCACTGTAAATGAGGCCTAAATGGCAGCTGCTGCATCAGAGAAGCGCTGCTACCTGCAGCATGGAGGAAGCCTGTCTGCCTGTTTGCCTGTCTGTCTGCCCGCCTGCCTGCCTGCCTGCCTGCCTGCCTGTCTGTCTGCCCGCCCGCCTGCCTTCCTGCCTGTCTGTCTGCCCGCCCGCCTGCCTGCCTGCCTGTCTGTCTGCCTGCCTGCCTGCCTGTCTGTCTGCCCGCCTGCCTGCCTGTCCGTTAGCAGGACCACAACAGGTTGGTCTTAAAGGACCCCTGAACTGATCCCGATCAGGCTGCGCGGCCTGATTCTGCGTTTCTGACGCGTTGTCTTGCTTTACATCGGCGCTTCTGCTAAAGTGATTTTCCACCTCTCTTCTCTCCTGTTACGTTCTGCTCATATCTGGAGTTCCAGTCTTGATTATGGATTCCGATGACCGTGGGGAGATATGCCGGCGGCTCCGCTGTGGTTAAACATGAGATATGATCTGTCTGCTTCTTTTCGGGGTTAAACTGGGATTTTTATGTGGTTGGTGAACTTCAAAGGATTTTAGAAAAAGCTGAGGTCCATCTGATCAGCAGGCTCGGTGGCGTGATCTGAGAAAAGTGTTGTTTTTTTCTGATCTAAAAACAGCATTCGGATGCATTTTGTGGGGTAAGAATGGATAACAACAGCTTCTGATCATGTCTGAATACGAACATAAGTGAGGTGTCACCTGCTGTGGCCTTGGTAGCTCTTCGCCTGTCACCGCCATCACCTCCTCTTCCTCTCATCCGGTCTCCTCTTCATCTTTTGGACTCTTCAGCTTCTTCTGTTTTGCAGACGAAACCTGATGAAACCAGCTGCTGCTGAAGGTCACCAGTCACGAACTGAAATTAGGTGAGGAGCTTGGTCTGGTGGCCACAATGTTCATGTTCCATCTGCACCAACCTGCCACAGGCTCCTGCAGTACATTAAAAATAAAGGTTGATGGATTGGTGCAAAAACTGATGCTCAAAGCTTTTTATTCGTCTGAGAAACGTCACTATTAGATGAACGTGGTTTTTAACGTCGGTATGGAGGCAGGAGATGGTGGGAAAGGGAACCGGCGGACACTTGTTCTCCGTCCGAAGCCTCCAGCGTCTCATTTGAAGGCTAAATGGTGACGTGACTGCGCACCAGAGCTCCTCAGACATCTGCAGCTGACCAATCAGGACTGTGGTCGGAGATGAGAGAAAGCTTGAGAAATCTACTAACAAGTAACCATCACTAATTACTTTTTTTACACACGTCTGTGCTTATTCTCGTTTGGCCAGGTTGTAGGTATCAAAGTGAAAGTGACTCAGGTCGCCCCCAGACAGAACCAAGCCCCGCTGACCTGATTCATTTTTTTAAAGTAGCATGCCCGACACCGATGCTGAAATGGGCCCAAAACAACGTGGCAGCAGATCACAGGAGACCTGATGGTGGAAAGCTGATCCACTCATGGCTGCTTTACTGCCACTGACTGATTCTAACAGTGGAAAGTCATCGTTAAATGCACCGCAGTGACGAGCAGCTGTTTACATGGGAGCCAGTCGGCAGCCGTGATGGTGGGCGCCGCCCTCCGAGGTGCAACCAGCATCGCTGACGGGGGAGCCGGCAGGGGGAGGAGCCGGCGGGGGGAGGAGCCACTTGTGGTGGCGCCGATGACTGCAGCTGCTGCGGAAGTGTGGGGGGTCCAGCATGGAGGCCAGAGGCTGCGTTACATAACATGGGAACTTCCTGCATCATGTCACATTATGATCATGTTACTCAGACAAACGGATCATTCAGTCCTGGGCTGCTACCATGTGGACGTGTTTGAGGGAATCAGATGTCACGGAAGGCGACTTTTCTGTCACAGCAGAAACCAATAGAAGTGTAGCAGCTGAGCGGCGGGCGCCATAGTAACCATGCCTCATCTTCATCCTGCCTCATCTTCATCCTGCCTCATCTTCATCCTGCCTCATCTTCATCCTGCCTCATCTTCATCATGCCTCATCTTCATCCTGCCTCATCTTCATCATGCCTCATCTTCATCGTGCTCTTCACTGGACGGTGGTAAGACCAGAGATGAGGACCATGAGTCCACACGTGCCTGGACCACTCCAGCGGAGCCGCGAGGCTGCAGGTTCTCTGCTGCTGTGAGCAGATGCAGACGAGCGCGTGTGATGGGCCGTTGGAAACTCCGATGACTCAGGTTGTGCAGCTGCGGCGCTGCTGCTGGCAGAGGCTTTATTTTAAGAGTAACGTAGATTACAGCAGCTGAACTGCTCTATTCAGTAAAGTGTCGGCGCTGCACTTTGCTGTGACCGTTTAATTATGAGAAGAGGCTCCGTGACACATGCTGAACATCAGAACTTCAGGAGGGAAAGAGACTTTTCAAAAGTCTCCCAGTGAAATTACAGCAAGTTAAAGAAGGATTATAACTTTCTGCAAGTGCAAGAAAAGACAGGAGGAAGACCTGATATGATGCTGCTATCAATCTGCTCCAATCACACGACTCCCATCAGTCTGACTCAGCCACATGTTGTGATCACCTGAGCTTGAGGACTTGTCCTACCACCACACCTCTTGCAGATGTTCCATCAGCTCTTGCTCCTTCTCAGTCTTCTTGTGTTCCTTGTTCCTGATGTTGCTGTGAGCCGGTATCACCTCATCTGCTATTACTGCCCTCTTCTGCTTTTTGTCCACCACCACCATGTCTGGTTGCTTGGCCAGTAGATGCTTGTCAGTCTAGAGTCTGAAGTCCCGGAGAACCTCGGCCCTGTTGTTCTTAATCACCTTTCGTGGTAGGTCTCATCAGGATTTGGGTCCTTCTCATCTGTACTGGTTGCAGATGTTCTTGACCACGGTTCCAGCTTCTGAGTTGTTCCTCTCCATTGTCTGCGCCTTGGCTCTTGTCCACTGTGTTAGATCTGGGCCTCTGTGGTTCTTGTGCTTCCGGCCTGTTCGTGTGCAGCTACGATTTAAGTTTGTGTGACGTCCAATGTTCTCCAGCCAGGACCTCTTGATATCAGTCACTCCCTCTATCGACAATGGTACCTGCCACGCAAGGGCTGGTCCTTCCATGTGGCTTGCTCCTCATGGTCTTATTTAACTGCATTAGGTTTCTACTGTTTGAGGCATTCACTGAGCAGCTCCTCACTTGGGGCCATTTTCTTGATTTCTCATCCTGGAAGATGGTTCTGACACTAGTTCCTCTGCCTCCCTCTTTCCGCTTGGTGTACCAGCCTCAGGGTGCTGGACTTGGGTTGAAACCTCCATGTCTGATGAGGAAAGTTCTTGTCTTGATATACGCAGCTTCTAGCTCCTCCTTTGGCCAGCTGATGATGCCAGCTGGGTACCCAACAGCTGTTCAGCTGACTTCTCAGGCTTGTCGAACTCTCTGGAGATACTTAGCTGTGTTTGACTTCCCTGCAGCCTCGTCATGGTTGCCATTTGCCTGTGGGATCCCCGGGTATATGTAGCTGTCCTGAACATCTGTTTAGGCACCCAGTAGCTCCACCCCTTCAGCTGCGATCATCTTGCCGTACTTTGATACCACCCAACCACACTTGACCGGTCTGAATGACTTGCCTATGCTTGGATTGTGGGAAACGCAGCATTCACATCTTCTAGAAGCTCTTTCAAAGGGTTTTGAGATGTCCACAGGTCCCATACCCCCCCCCCCACGTCTGGGATTGTGTCAATAGTGACATTCCAGCAACTCCCCGTTTTCCACCCTGGCCCCGTATCTTGCTCCAGTAGCCCATTTCTCATCAGACTTCGCTGCTTCCTTGGCAACTAACGCCGACCTTGTTGACCCAGGAAACGTCGGCGAGCCGCTGTGACTCTCGTTGTAATTGCACTCACGTCTGAGGTCTCACCTGAGGACCCACACTGGACGCCACACAGACAGCAGGATTCGAATCCCACCTTCCTGTACATTTATACTGAATATATATGGTGCTTTGGGGAATTCTATTGCACCTTTGAATGCAACATTCAAAATGTAGACATATACTTCGAACCAGCTGTGTGTCCACCACCACCGTGCCCGGTTGGTTAGCCAGTAGCTGTTTGTCAGTCTGGAATCTGAAGTCCCACAGAATTTCAGCCCTGTTGTTCTCAACCCTCTTTGTTTGGTACGTCCCATCGAGACTTGGGCCTTTCTATGGAATATTTGAAATATATACTGTATGTACTTCAAATGCTGTATTCAAAGGTACATTAAAATTCCCTTTGGAGTGAATTTTTTACCTCATAGTGACTTTATGCTACATTATTTCCCTGAGCGCCGACATTCATCCATTGATGGGGATAAAACGAGGTAACATGACAGATGGTTTGTAAAACCGAAACATGACAGGAAGTCAGTTTTGGAAGCTGTTTGGAAAGATGCTAACTTCAAAAAGACCACTTTCGTCTTTAATCAGGAGCTTAAGCGAGTTCCACCCTCATGGAGGATGAAGTCAACCTGAGAAATCTCCCGTCCAGCAGTGAAAACTGCGATGTAAAGACTCTTTTTCAATGAGACAGAAGCAGCAGAGGTCATTTAAATTGACTCTTTGAAGACATCATGACAGCAGACACAAGCTAAACTATTACCCATGCCTCCATGTAGTTCTCGAGGGGCTCTCTGGGGACCAGGTCTCACCACTGAGATTCTGCAAACAAGTTCACACTGGTCGACCACACAAGCTTCTTTCTCTTCTCCGTATTTTGGGCCGTTAACTTGTCCTCATCGTTTGATACTGACGTGAAAGCGCTCCTGATCTCCTCATCCGTCTCCCTCAGACCTTTATGCTCACATTGAACCGGATGCTGGCACACAAGTTTGGAATGAGTTTTTCACCAGTTCAGAAAAAAAGCTGAAGGACAAAGACTCACAAAGACCAGCCCCCCCCACCCCTCGGGCTCTGCATCCATCCACTGTGTTTCAGAGATGAGAGATGAGCCATATGCTGGCCTGCATATGTGCGCATGCATGTGCGAGTTTTCTCATGTGTATATGAGTGTGTATGCTTGTGAATTCTTGGCTCATCTGCTGCCTGTGTGTGATGCCAGTGACAGAGGCCGTAACCCTAAGATCCAAACGCTCGCCGCCGCCGCCGAGGCAGCGCCGGGGGGAGCGAGGTGCCAGCTGGAGGACTGAATGGGAGAAATACCCTTCAAGGCTGGAGTGATGATGCAGCCACACAAAGACTCTCAGCACTTTGTGTCCACGTTTATGCCTCAGCTATCAGCCAGCATGGGTGAACTTCACATGCTTCGTCTTTGCTTTATAAAGTGACTTTTCAAGGAGCTTTTCAAAGGGCTGCTTTTTAAAAAGCCCACAGATCTGTGACCCGCCAACTCTTAGTCCTCTTTAACAGTCTGCAGAAACAATAGCGACAAGATGGAGAATCCTCTTTGTCTGCAGAAGTTCAGTCCTGAAAGCAGGAGATGAGCGATGCTGCACTACTGAAGGACCAGACCTTAGAAGACAAACCTCTACTCACCAGCGTGTCCTTCTGGATTAATCACCCAAACACACTCCAGCCACACTCTTAGAAGATTTGTCATTCCATCGATTGTGGGCGGCCAGGCCCGTCGCTACCCTCCGGTGGCCATGTCTTTGCATTTTGTTTGGCCTTGTAAAGCCACGAATGGTCGGTAGAAACGTGGATGTTTGAAAGCACAAAGTGTTCCGTTTGTCCTTTTATGGCCACTGTAGAAAAACACTGGAGAAATTCTCAACATGGAGGATGGAAATGGCAAGTTTAACTGTTTCCTGACTGTGTGAACCCAAGCGGCAAACGAGCTTTAGCTCGGGTCACGCGCCTCGTCACCAGCCAAGGTACCGCTCGAGGACAGCAGATCAGCCGTAAGCAAAAATGGCCGCCGCCGCCGCTTCTGACGTGCTGATTCATGTTTCACTGACAGGTCCTGGTTGTTTTGGTGGCCTTTTGGAGTCAAGCCTTCATTGATGGATTCTGGATGCCGCAAAGCCCCCAAATGTCCCAAAAAACTGTCTTTGTTTTTTATATCGCGGCGTGCTACTTGGCTGGACTATTACGAACATGTTGAAGATCATCAGGTAATGAAGGTGATGTGAAACTAGGCGTAACCAGAGGTTTGTTCAGGGGGCGGAGCTTGTTCTCCCAACAAGATTCCATCCGCACCGCCTGGGGTCTCCCTTGGAGGGCCTGGCGGCTTGTATGTTTGATACATTCATCTTTCATGTGTCACTCAAAGATAACAGAAGCACAAGAGAACCATCCTGAAGCTCAGCCGCTGCACAGGAACATGATTGTACTTTATAAACAAAGAGTTACGATGACGATGATGTTGTCCTTTATAACCGACAACTCGGCCATTTTCCAGCAAAACACAGCTCCAAACGTCCGTGCCTCTCTTGTGTCATCCAGAGGATTTAATTGCATTGGAAAGTCAATTAAAAAAATCAACACAAAACTCACATCGTAATCATTAATTAATGCCTCGTCCAAGTTGGCACCACGGCGCCTCCAGTGGCCGGCTGGTTCCGCATCAACGCCGCCGATGAGAGTCTGAGCAGTGACGGACCTCCTGTGGAAATCAACACGCCTCCCTTAGAATGAACTTGCAGGGGACCGGCTGAACTTGGACGGAACCTGGGAGGTTCTGGGCCCGGCGAGGTTCATCCCGATGGTCTGAGGAAGTCAGACCGGGCCACGAATCAAGAGGAGAGTTTGCGAAGACAGAAAGCAGGAAGATGCTCATTAGACTGTGAGCGGAATGACAAGCGGCCGCTGGCGAGGCTGAGCTCAGGTAGGCGGCGCGTTTGGCCGGCGACTCGGCCTGGACGCCTGGGCAGCTGTTGACTCTGTCACACAATAGCCATCGATTAGCTGGCGCAGACAGCGAGCACCGCCGCCGCCGCCGCCGCCGCCGCCGTGGCTGCCAAAGGTCGCCGCTCGCGCTCCTCCTGGCCTGTAAATGACATTTGCATTGTGTGTGTGTGTGTGTGTGTGTGTCTGTCATGTTCTTGCCCTGTTGCTCGGCAGCAAGTACAGTTCTTTGCCACCACCAAGAAAGGAGGCACGCGAGGTCGTGCAGCGCGATCGGACGGCCGCCTCCGTCAGAGCGAATCAGAGCCACTTCATCTGTGCACTAATTTAAAATTGTTGGAGCGACGCGACGTGTGAGTTTGAAGTCAGGGAAGCTTTCGAGAATACGGAGCCTAGGATTAATTTTGTGATGACAATGATTTTCTTTGGTTGCAGCAGAAAGAGAGAGAAAGATGAAGTGATGCAAAAATAATCAACAAAAAAAAGAAAACACCCTCTGAAAACCTCCTCAGTCATCAGGAAATCTTATCAAATGTGTGCGAGCAGATTACATCTGAGATAAGAAGATCTATGCAATCATACACAAGGATATGCTGTCTTTTTTGGGCTGTTGACCAAATCCCTTATGTGTGACTTAGCGGTTGCTTAGTGAACATAATCCATGATTGCTCTGCACCTGGGAGGTGGCGTGTGATATATTTCTGCAGATTAAAGATGGAAAATAAAGCCAACGTAAGTCGCGGCGCTCAGGAGCCGTTCTTAAAGAGACGAGCCGTAAACAGAATAGCAATCAGGGTGGCAGTCGTCTGGAGGTCAGAGCCGCTCGCCGAGCTCCGCCTCCATGGGCGGTGAAAGCAGTAAGGAATGAACGTGCACGTAAGCCGAGCACAGCTGGACGGAAGGTGGCTGGCGTGTTTGAATGGTAATAAGTAAACCCGTATTTGGAGGTCACGCATGTTCAGGTCTTCAAGAATACAAGCAAACATAAGTGTAAGCTGATGTTGTACACAGGGATTTCTGGTCCCTGGACTGAGGGCTCTGGGTGGTCTGAGAAGTCTGGAGGGCCTCGGGGCCCCCCAGACACAAGACCTGATCCCACCCTCTCGGGGTAGCTGTCCCACAGCAGTTTTCTTGGAGCGCTGCATTCAAACAGCATTGAGTCACGACAGCTGGAAAAATTAATCTCATGTCTTCAATTTAATGGCAGTAAACAGAGCGTTGATACACTTCAGTGGCAGGAAATGAGACATGTTTATTACAAGAAGCCCTCGTAGAATCAAAATAATCAGCTCATAAACTGCTATCAGACCAAATCCTGCACATTTGTAGACAAAATCACTGGAGATGTGGCAGATGATGGTTCATACGATATCTGAATGAGAAATGAATGAAAACTGCTAAACTTTTACGTTTGCTAACATCAGCTAATATACACTAGCATCTGCTAGCATCTGCTAACATCCGATCATACCCACTAACATATGCTATCATCTGCTAACATCTGCTAATATCCGCTTCCATCTGCTAACGTCTGCCGATACCCACTAATATTTGCTAACATCTGCTAATACCCACTAACATCTGCTAACACCTGCTGATTTCCGCTAATACCCACTAACATCCGCTAACATCCGCTAATACCCAATTAACATCTGCTAACATCCGCTGATACCCCACTAACATCTGCTAACATCCGCTATTACCCCACTGACATCTGCTAACATCCGCTAATTCTCAATAAGCTCCACTAATATATCCACTAACATTTTCTAACATATGCTAACATCTGCTTACATCCGCTAACATCTGCTAAAACTCACTAACATCCGCTAACATCTGCTAATATCCACTAACATCTGCTAACACCTGCTGAGCTCTGCTAACAGCTACTGACACCCACTAACATCCAGTGACGTCTGCTAACATTTGCTAACATCAAGGAACAACCTGCTTTCATCTTCAGTATAAAAGTGTCCAATCAGAATTCACTCCCAGGTCACATGACTCTGCAGTGGTATTTATCAGCTCCACCTCTGAATGTAAACATGACACCTGGTTGGACTTGCTAATTTGCCTGATGCTGTTGGTGCCGACATTTCTACATCATAGCATGGTGCCAATTGCTTAGCATTAGCCTCAGTGGGTAGCTCAGGTAGCTTAGCATTAGCGTCTGTGCATAACTCATACAGCTTAGCATTAGCCTGCACGGCTAGCTTAGCAGTTTAAGAGAGACACTGAAGCACTAGATATAAAACAGTAACATTAGCCAGCATCTCACCGGCCTCCACGCTGCCCTCTACTGGTGACCCCCATGACGACATACATGACAAAAAAGAAGACAAAAAACAGGCTGCGGGGAATGTGGGAGGAGTCAGTGACAGAGTTCAGTGGGTTTAGCTGCATGGCTGCGTGATGTTTGAGGAGCAGCCGGTCGTCCATAAACTCCAGCCAGAGACGCTCAGACCAGCAGCTCCAGTCACGCTGCGAGTGGCAAACGCGTGACCTTTGACCTCAGCCACCATCTTCCTCTAACCCCAACCAGACTGTCATCACAGCACTCACATGTAATCGAGTAAGAGTAGTTGTAATGGCTTCACTGAGTAATCTGCTCTCTGTCACCATCCCTGCTGACGCTCACCACTCGAGGTGGTGCTTGTTAGCTCCGCCCACCTCCACCTCGCCCGCGTGCCAATACTTGACCAGCCGGCAGTTTCTGCTGGTGAAGACGCGAACCACCGACCATGATGTCCACGTCTGAGGTTTTTCTCCTCGGAGCCTCGGAACGTTGCTGGTTTGTTTCCTGTTATGAGTCACAATCTCAGCCAATCACAACGTTGCTGTTTCTTCTTGGCTATTTTTTACATTAAAACGAGGCGAGGAATATAAAGAGCAGCTAGATAAAAGCAAGACGTTCGCGCTGGTTTTTCATGCACGCGCAGACGGATGGCACCGATAAGCCATCGCCATCCGATGCTTCTGTGCTCTCAGCATCTTCTCCAACCTTCCTGCTCTGCTTCTGCGTTCATTTCTGTTTTAGTTGAAAAAAAACAAGAAAAAAGGGTAATAGACGGAAGTCTGGAGAGCCTTAGGAGAGTCGAGGAGCATCAGTCTGCTGACAAAGACCTCATGACGACAGCAGCCGCGTCCTGATGCCAGACTGTCAACCTTCATTCAGACACCGAGAGACTGAAAATGAAACGAAAAAGCTTTTTCCTTCTCAGCGAGGAAAAGTCTTCATGTGGATGTGTGAAGCCTCGCAAAAAAATTCAACTGGAAACTGCAATTTCCTCCTCTATTTAAAAAGAGGACTCTGCGAATCATCCTCTCAAAGACTCCATGTCGCCACCATCACATCTGTGAAATGATAAGTAATTAAATATTTGAGATGGCTGCAAAGTTCATTAGCTGCTGTGTCAGATCTTCAGCTGAAACCACAATTCCATCAACGGCGGCTTTGACCCCCCCAAACCGGCTCCAATGAAAAGCTGCGCTTTCACCACTAATAAGGCAGCATTCTGGGCCTCCACACACCCTCCACTTAGCTCTGACAGTATTTGCCACTGCAGAAATTATATCAAGATGAGAGTATTCAAACTTCTTTCAAGGTAAATACACATTACGGTACCACACTCCGATGCGGTTGACCGGATTCGCACTCAGAACTCTGGGAATCATTTCAAGCCGGTCGAGAGGCTCCATCCTCCCGTAATAGAGCAGCTCAGCAAGCCGAGCCGTGAAAACGTTCGCAGCTCATCATGTTTCAGATCTCTGAGGTCACAGCCGCATATTTACTTGACATATTTAAATGAAAATCCTTCATGGTCCTAAGACGCCTTGGATGCAACATCTATTGTTTATGAAGTATTCCAGGAACTATGAATATGCTAATCTGCCCCCCCCCCTCCGGCTCCGCCCCGCCTCTGGCTCCGCCCGCCTCTGCAAAGCTGCTGGTGCTCGCCAGGTTCAAGGTTCCACCCAACTTAGTCGTGAGTGATTGACTCGCAACCGTAGAAGTTCCCAATCATCACCATCTCACGGTTCCCAGACAGAAGTCCAAAACGCCCCATCTGTCACTCAAAGTGGCCACGCCCCTCGATTATGCATAAATCTCAAACAAATTTGATACAGTTCAAGCAGGCGATTTATGTGAGAAGCCACACCCACTACGGTTCTTACGAAAGCTGGCATCAGCAGCAGGTGTCGGCCTGTTAGCGTGCAGCTCTGTGGGAGTCGACAGCCGTTTGCTGACGGCCTAAAGTGGCCACTCGGGGAACTGCACCTCTATGACGACAGGTCCCCGCATGGCGCTGTAGGACGGTTGGTGTGTTACATCTGGCAGAAGCCTCCAGCTTTGAGTTGATGAGATCCCTCATGGAGAGACATGTTGCAGGTCTGTGTGAGGGTGCCTGAGCTCCAGGACCAGCAGGGGGCCGTCAGGCTCTTCATCAAACTCGGCTTTTAAAGTGGAGGCCTGTAAATTGCATTTGTTAAATGAAGTGTGCTGCCACAGTGGTGGAGCTGCTAATGAGTTAGCTGCTAATGAGTTAGCTGCTAATGAGTTAGCTGTACTGCACGTTGGCCTGATGGCAACCGCGGGTAGCAGTGATGGGGGCGCGCCTCCACTCCGCCCCCACGCCGTGATGAAGTGGCTCCATCCAACTTTAAGAACGGGCTCGTTTGGCTGCTGAGCCGATGACAGATGGGCGCCGCCTCCACCGCCCCGCCGCCGCCGCCGCGCCGCTGCCACCACCTCTACTGTCTCCACCGCCGCCTATGCTGCCTCCACCTCTACCGCCTCCACCTGCGCTGCCTTCGCCGCCGCCGTCTCTTAGATCTGCCAGCTGAATTTTGCCGCGTCCAAGGGGGCATCAGCAGTGAGTCATGACAGGGTGCAGATGGAGAAGATGATGTCATCCGGCATGGCCGCGCCCGCCGTGTGACACGCTGATGAGCCTGCTGGTATCAGCGGCTGCACAGGATCTTTGCTGAGGAAACTCTGAACTCTGCTTGGTGCACATATGTGAGTGATTGTTATTGGGACTGTAGTTTGTGACGCTGTCGAACTGTTACACTGGGAGGGGTCCCTAATATTTTGGTCAACCCACTCATATGCATAAGAGTGACCAAATATATGTACATGTAAATACAGTATATCAATGATGTGAATATGTTCAGCAGCCTCCTGGTCTCGTCACTGCAACATTACCTTTAATGTTGCAGCAGAAAAGTGGGCAAAGTGCTCAGAAGAAAAAAAACGGGTAATGGTGGCGTCTCATATCTGTGACATTCATCAGCGTCAGCGACCTCATCTGCATAATTACAGCCCTCAGTTCCACAGCACTGACAACGTGCCACTAATTGCTCTCTGTGTAATTGTGCTGCCTTTCTTTAGCTCTGCGTATCTCACAGGGAGAGACGGTCATGAGAGGTGGCGAGTGGAGCGTCTGAACCAAGCAGACAACATCACGCTGCACTCCTCTCACCTAAAATATATATATATATATGTTTATATATGTTTATATATGTTTATAGATATGTGTGTGTGTGTGTGTGTGTGTGTGTGTGTGTGTGTGTGTTTGTAAAAATATGCGTCCATTTAGCAACGCTAAGCAGCTGGAAAATGGCTGCGAGCTGCTGATGACATGTTTTCAGTGAGTAATCGGTTTTTGATGCGAGGCTCCATGAGTGAGTCACACAATGGATCATATTTTACTCTAGAAATTACATTAAAGGCGTGTTGTCAATATCACAGACTCGATGAATGCAACCCCCCCTTGTGTGTGTGTGTGTGTGTGTGTGTGTGTGTGTGTGTGTGTGTGTGTGTGTGTGTGTGTGCCCAACTCTGCCTCTGGTTGGCTTACCATGAAATGTTACTCTACCTTAGCCAATCACCATCACTTATGCGGTTGCCCCGCCCCCTCCCCTTCCTCCTCCGTGGCTGAGAGAGCCTGCTCGGATCACTCGGGTGAAAACAGCTTCAGCGAGTTTAGCTTCAGTAACGTGCCGCATTTTATTGTCAGTAACGGTAACGCCGCCGTAACCATGGAAACGGTAACGGATTTCAATTGCTCTTTACTCAGAAAAGTAATGCAGTTTGTTTGTAACGCCGCTATTCCATCACTGGAAATAAAAGACGAAATGAGGCGGGGAAGCTGAGCGCGCGCGCGTGTGTGTGTGTGTGTGTGTGTGTGCGGGGAGGGGGTGGAGGGGCGAGCGAAAGAGGAGAGGCAGGGCGGTGAGTTATTTCACGGCGGCGTCAGGGGTGAACGAAAGGCGGCATTTGGACAGCTTGAGCCCCGGGAAAGAAAAAATAAAACCGGCCCTTCCTCTCCGAGAAATTTGCCAACACAGTGGAAACGGGAGAGTGTTAATTCCAAAGATAAATGTTATCGCAGTAGTTTGTGCGTCGCGCAGGCGGCCTCCCGGGCGGATTTTTGCCTCGCCAGCCGCAGCCAGAAATTGGGGCAAATCTGTCTAAATGTCAGAGCCGAGATGAATTAGGTCTGCTGATGCCGCCGCCGCCGCCGCTGCAGCTCCGGGGGAATAAGGCCCCGCTTCCAGTAAGCATTTAGCGAAGGCGCCCGCGGCTCAGGAGGTGGAGCCGCTCCGCTAATTGCGCGGGTTGTCGGTTCAATCCCCGGCTCTTCCTGTCCACATGTCGGAGTGTCCTTGGGCAAGATGCTGATCCCCGAGTGGGCCCCGGGTGGGCGGAGGGGAGGGCGAGAACACCCCGCGGGGTTTCCCTGAGAAGACCTCTGGCCCGATCCCCGTTTCATGAAAGGTCGCGAGATGCATTTAAACGAACGCGTCATCAGAGTCCAGTTAGGATGACAGCGATGAGGGTCATCACGGACCCCATCGCATGAGGAAGGAAAGCTGCCATGCCCGAGGAGGTCGCCCGTAGGTCATGGGAAGGTCACCGGTTCCGGCCTCACCTGTGTCTGAGTGCCCCTGAGCAAGATACTGAACCCAGAAAGGCTCCACAATCGGTGTGCGAATGTGCGTGTGGATGTGTGTGTGTGAATGTGTGTGTGGATGTGAGTGCGAATGTGAGTGCGAATGTGTGTGTGAATGTGTGTGTGAATGTGAGTACCGTTAAGGAAGAAAATCACCTTTTAAATGCAGCCCATTTACCCATCGCCCGTTTCCTCGTTTATGTTTTATTGCCACTAGGGGGAGCCCTCTTCCTCCCAGCCATTCTCAAATACATATATGTTTTGATTAGATTCACCTTCTGACTACTACGTACTCTGACTACTAAATACTCTACAGCATACTCTATTTCAGAATGTAACTACTGCATACTCTAACGTCATGTACTACATACTATCGAATAATCATATTTTCAGTATATCAGACTGTACTGGAGTATACAGAAGACATTTTGCACCGATCAAAGGTGAGGAGGTCAGTTCTTCTCCACACTTCATACCAAGTATTTAAAGGTTTACACACACACACACACACACACACACACACACACACACACACACACACACACATACACACACACACAGAAACAGAGAGCGGTGTGTTTTACCGAGGTAGTCATCGAAGGAGAACTTGTCGTTGTCCCAAATCTGGAGGGTCAGTTTGGGGGCCACTTTCGTCTCAGCTTTATCCAAACTCCAGAAATGTTCCTGCACACACACAGAAAGACCAGATAACAGAACAATATACGGCGCAATTATGATCCTGTGGTTCCTCATTTTAGAGGAAGAGTTGTGAAACACAGCATTATAATGCATTTATGCTGTTAGACACTTCCAATGTTTGTTTGTTTTTTAAAGATCTACATATAAAAAAGGTAAAATATTTGTTTTCAGTGTTTTTTATCTGTCAAATGTACAGTAGTCAAGGTTCATTTATATGTATGTAGGAAAAAAACAGAAACTTTGTAAAGTTCAGCATTTTTGTTGAGTTATAGCATTTTATTCACTTGCACTTCTTGGCTCATGTGATAACGGCGCCCTCTCCCTTTGACCTCCGCCCCCGCACACACAACCACACACACGCCTTGCATGAGGAAAGCCCTTCATGTGACCAGTGAGGGAAGAGTTATACCCCGACGGTTATTCTAGTTCTTGCTTCGTTTTCAGTGGCCGATGACGTGTCGTTTAAGTGCAGTGATCCTTTTCACCTTTTTGAAAGCCCCATTTAAAAATGCGAGTGGCGGGTCGGCATCAGTGCTGCTGAGCGGCATCAGCGCCGCTGGCCCGTCCCGACGTCGCAGAGTTAAAAGTTTTGGATCGGACCCGGAGCCAAGCCCTGAAAATCACCGCCATGTTTAAACTGCACACAAACAGAGCTGTGTTCCACTTTGACAAAAAACATCCCAACAGTTGCATGACGGTCCAAAGACAAAAAGACAACAAGTCCTGCTGATTTCCCCGAAGCTCAGGCCTCATCTGCCGTCTGAGAAATGTCCTGCTGAGGTTTAAAATCAGGAAACATGCTGATATCTTCCTCCTATTTTGCCTCCTGGTTACACCTGGCGTGCCCAGTTGTCCTGCTGGGACACGGTTCAGACTTTTCCCCTGTGGTTTTGATGGCGCTGATGTTTCGGCCTGGCCGCGTGTGTGTGTGTGCGTGTGTGTGTGTGAGACGCTGTGACTCGGCGGTGAGTACGCTCCGTGGTGAGTAACTCTGGCTGCGGGGATGCGAGCAGGAAAAAAAAAACGGCCGCCGCCTTTCTCCTTCTTCTACTTCCTCGCAATTCAGCTTGTTCTCGCAGACAAACAAATCTGTGTGTTTCAGGGACCGGCAGGCGCGTCCGTGCAGTCGCGGTGAGGAGTGTGTGTGTGTGTGCGCGTGTGTGTGTGTAATATCTAACAGCATCATTTATCTTCTGCTTAGTTGCCAGAGTGCTGAGTGGAGGATCTTGTTCGCGCGTCTCCTTCGTTTCCCTCATCCATTTTTCTCTCTCGATACCAAAAAAAGCTGAACTAGCGTACAATTAATCGAGAAGAGCGCTGATGTGAGGAAGATCTGACAGTTGTTTTTATTGTTATGTGGAGGCTCCGCCTCTGAAACCGTTTGGCACATGACTGGGCGAACCACGTGTCTGTCGCCGTCTATTACAGGCGTTATAAGCTCTTCTCTCTCTAAGGAAATAGCGTTAAACAGCAATTTTCTCATTCCGAAAGGAGCTGCTATGGCTGCTTTGACATGAACAGTCGCAACCACGCTGCTGATTGGTCCAGGCCACGGTGGCTAAGACGAAAACCCTCGAGCGAAATCCTCATCGAGGTGAAAAAGAAAAAAAAAGAAAAAAAAAAAAAAACGAAATCGAGCGGGGCTTCGCCGAGCGGTGAGTCATGCGGCTCCGCTCGAGCACTCGAGTCCCAGAGAATCAAAACACGGAGCTGGAAATGAGCTCAACGCGTCTCCGCCGAAGCCAAGCGCGCTCGGGAAAGCAAACAGCCCGGAGACCCGAGTCGACCGAGTTCAAACGACGAGCAAGGTTTTTTCCTGCCACACGTCGGCCTGACCCTCGTATATCTGCCGCGCGCTGATGGCGTCGCTGATCGGCCCCAGTGACTCAGCGATTATATCACCGACCGCCGAGAGGTCTGGCTCCATTTGCGATATTTCTGGCTGGGCTGAAAGCTCTCCCCCCGGCAGCGGGGGTTTATTTAAAGCTCCCTCCTGTCTTTTTTCGGCTGCTCATTGATCGAGGGCGCCGCCGCACGCCGGCGTGGAACACGAGGCCAGCGGCGCTTCGCCCGCCGCGTTGCTCCAGGTTGCGGCGCGGTGTTGTTTTAGCTCCTTGCTAGCTGCTTCGGGCAAAACGGGTCCCTCGTCATGTGTAGATGACGTCCTTTTTTTATTTCAGCGCATTGCAGCCTCAAACGGCACCAGACCGCCGCTCTCACGTTAGGTGCGGGTGCGGCCGGTCCTGAGCGGCCTCAGGACGAGTACAGGTTTTGGTTTTTAATCTGGCCGGATTCTGGCGAGACACTCGGGCGACTCAGGCTGCTCTGAAACCCATCGCAGCTGAAATTCTCATTTCTTGATATAGTCTTTCATATTTCTGTATGTGATTGTGATCCACTGGAGACTGAACTTCATCGTGCAATGAGCAGGTACAATCAAGGCAATGGACCGATCACTTCATCTCATTTAAATCCAGTTGGATTCAAATTTTCTTTTTATCGATTATGAGTTTTTTGGGGGGTATTTCCTAAATTTTAACCAGTCTAAAGGATCATACACCAATCAGCCATAACATTACAACCCCTGCGTGTTCACCATAGAACGTGATGCAACAGCCCTGCAATCAATCCTCCCTTCACGAGGAGTTTTATGATGATTTTTTTTTTACTGAATCTGTATGAGAGGGATAATGACATATTTTACTGATGCATAATGGTGACAAAATATTGGGGACGCTTCTCAGTGTAACCCAGTACAGATCCACACGTCACAAATTACAGTCGCAATAACAATCATTCAAATATGTCAACACCTCTCTCACACACATTCAGTCCAAATTCAACATAAAACTCCGAAATTTATCGCATGATTGCATAAGTAATTGCATTAGTAAATGTGGGTGAACCTAAACATAGGTGACTTTTTTTCTGAAGACAAAGGCTGGATGTCGGATGTTGTAGGTGGGTGTTGGATGTTGTAGGGGGGTGTTGGATGGTGTTGGTAGGTGTTGGAGGGTGTTGGATGTTGTAGGTGGGTGTTGGATGGTGTTGGTCGGTGTTGGAGGGTGTAGGTGGGTGTTGGAGGGTGTTGGATGGTGTTGGATATTGTAGGTGGGTGTTGGATGTTGTAGGTTGGTGTAGGTGGGTGTTGGATGGTGTTGGCGGGTACTGGATGGGGTAGGTGGGTGTTTTTGAGAAAGGAGCATTAGAAAAATGAAGGTCTTGA